>JAYMFT010154668.1:0-12549 GCA_038088735.1 Panulirus argus
CATGTGTAATGCACTGAAACCACAGCTCCCTTTCCACATCCAGGCCCCACAGACCTTTCCGTGGTTTACCCCAGATACTTCATATTCCCTGGTTCAAAATTGCAACTCGGTAGGAGTTTAGATAATTTTGAAAAATGTGATTTTTCAATACTTATCGCACTATGTGTTTCAGGGAGACAGTCTGCCTAATCAGGTGCAAACAGTTCTATAAAGTTTTAAAATCCCATCACCAACACACAGACTCCACCCTTTTAGTGCCATGTTTGTGTGGGGTGTTGGGATGTAAAAACTTTATGAATTGTTTGCAACATGTATTGAAAAATCTCAAAATGAAATTATCTGAACTACCGAGTTGTGATTTCACCTTCAGATATATATTTTCATTCATATTTGCCATTTCCCACGTTAGTGAGGTAGCCCACTTCTTTGGTCCTTCATTAAAAAAATGAATGAGGAAAGGTTGACAAAGAGGATATATGTATCAGAAGAGGAGGGGAAAAGGAGAATAGGGAGATCAAATTGGAGATGAAAGGATTGAGTGTAAAAGATTTTGAGTGATTAGGGCCTGAATATGCATGAGGGTGAAAGGTGTCCACAGGATATAGTGAATTGGAACAGTGTTGTATACTTGCGGTCCGTGTGCTGTCAACAGACTGAACCAGGGCATATGGTGGTCAGGGTAAACCATGGAATGGTCTGTAGGACCTAGTTTTGTATCACGAGTTGTGGTTTCGATATATTACACCGCAGCTAGAGAATCGATGAGAGTGGATGCAGCCTTTCTTCACCTGTTCCTGGTGCTACCTTAGTACTATAAGGAAACATCAGTCATGTATGAAAAATTATTTAAAGTATCACAGTGGGGATATATATATAATATATGGGGCTGCCACTGTCAGTGAATTAAAGCCTGTGGACATCAGAACTAGTTTGGTGATTTACA
The DNA here is from genome assembly GCA_038088735.1 of Panulirus argus. NCBI lineage: Eukaryota > Metazoa > Arthropoda > Malacostraca > Decapoda > Palinuridae > Panulirus > Panulirus argus. Next base: position 944 of record JAYMFT010154668.1, read on the forward strand.
GAGCGTACTTTGTTAGTCTTCATGTGATGACTTATAGAGTCTGAGGTTTAATGTACTGTATTAAAATAAGATAAAGTAAGATACTTTTGTTATAGTGCAAGATTTAGATGGCTCATGGTTTTTTTTAGTTGCACCATGTCTTGCAAGTTGCCACACGAGTGCTAATCTGATATGTACATGTTTTTCTCCTCCATTCTAAAATGTCTCTAACAGTTTGGTATGAGTTTGGTAATGGCTCTAATGGTACGAGGGGAACACCTACAGTCAACTCTCGAAGATTCTGATGTATGGCAAGAGCTGCTTCAAGCAGTCATCAGTGGCCTGGCTACTGCCTCTGACAATACTCCTAAGACTTCCAGTGATGTTAGCAAGACCAATTGTGAAATACCCCAAGCTCTTCCCTCAGTTGCTCTTGCTGCTTCACCTTACCGCCCTGCCCAGCATTTAGCAAGATGCAGTCATCCAGACCCCAAACTACTTAAGGCAGCCCAAGACAAAATTGCTTCCCTCGAAACCACACACACTAAACCAAGGAGTCAAAGCCCTGTCAAGTCTTAATCCTAGAACTAATTAGTGTACAAGAAGGAAACTTCTGGTTTTATTTAAATTACCAGATTTCTAATCTGGTTTCCTCAGTATCCTTGCGTGGGTTAATTTTTTTAGGTTTCTGAAAGTTTTTGAGAAGTTCAAAATGTCAGGTACACAGTGAGATTAAGTTCCTTTATAACTAAATTGTTAGCTTTATGAAAATGTTACTCAGTGGTTGGTTTTAAGGATGATAGAATGGGCATATGATTGAGTCACACGATAAATGAAGGTGATTATGCAAATATCCAGGATTTCATATAAGGCCAGTGTTCTTTTTCTCACTTCTGATATACTTCCAATAAGCTCATGTTCCATTTAGTAAACCATAGTTTGATGGTCACTTAACACCAAATTAACCAAATTTAGTCTTGTTTATGTAAGAGCTCAATTCATAATGGGAAGAGCTGAGAAACATTAATGATAGAAAGAAATAATTGTTAGCAGAGTTAAATGACTATAAAAGAATTTTAATAATTTTGTTTAACAGTTCCTCTGGGTAGAAAATATTGAAAAGAAACACAGCATAATGACACAACAGAAGCTAGAACGAAGAAGGTTAAAATTAAGTAAATGGGTGATGACCAGCTACAAGGCTAAAGTTTTCTAACTTCATGAGGTATATCTGGTTGGTGTCGACCATGGACTTAATGAGGTGATGTCCACCATTTGGCTTGTCAGTGAATGACTATAAGGTTGAATAACTGGCTTTTGATAATGAACAAGCTAACATGACAGATGGTGATAGAAGTTAGTGGTCTGAGAATTATATTAGGACAAGAAAATACTCTGCAGATGTTGGTGACAGTTCTTATAGTAATGAGATTTTTTAATGCCCTTCTTTGGAGATGAAGCTGTCACCTGACAATAACTAAGATGTTAGTTGTTGAGTCCACTAATCATTATTATTTTGATTATACTTGTTATATGGTCTTGAGAAGGCTGTTATCCTACTGTGATACACAGTATATCAAAGAAGTTTTTCTTTGTTTTTTATTTCCTTAGGCTTATTTCTCCTCTCCTGACAGTTGTTGATATTTATGAGACACTCACTCAGACACAACATAGTTAAATCCTGTTTTTAAAAGTTAATTTTTGGTATGGGTATGAAAGTGAAACTGTTAACGTCAATTGACATACAATCACTACATTTGGAATTCCAGCAAAAATGATTGTACTTAAAATTTTGGACAGACTTAAAGTCCCTCTTACAATTTTTTTCTGTAAATTGAGAATATGATGTACATTTTTATATAAGGCTAAAGAATTTTTATGTTTTTTGGGCAGGGTAATACACAAGTTATTTGTAATTAGCTTCTCTTGTCACGTCTGTGGGGCGATATTGGTTAAGCCCAGGCTACATTTGTTTATGGCCTTCAAACACAGACTGTCCCTTGCCCACTACTACATCTTTTTTTCTTTTTCTAAAATACACGCCAGTGGAACTGCATGAATTTGTTTTATTATCCTGGTGAGTTTGTCTCTGTACTGGATAAAGAATTAATGCTGACCAACTTATAAGGTAAGTTAAGAGGCTATAATCCTGTAAGTATTGGCTTTAGCTTTTTAGGTCATGAAAAGAAGAGGGAATCAGAAATGGGACAAGGTAAGGTTAAAGTGATGTGAAGGCTATGAAAGTACATTATTAGAGGCTTCGACTGAGGTGTGCGGTATTCTAGGTAAAGGATGAAAAGGACTGCACAGTGGAATGAACGAACATTTAAAAGAAACTTAGAGGAGGAGATTTTGGAAGATGTTGAAGCTGCAAGAAAATAGTGATGCATAGAGGGTAGAGAGGAGAACATACTGTCCTGAATGAGAGTTAATAAGTTCACATATGTGAAGTAAAATGCAGAGGATGATCCTTTGGAAGAAATGAGGATTCAAAGAATAATAATAAAGTTGTTCGGCATCCAGTGACCAGAGAGGTATATTACCAGTTCTATCTGCCAGGTATTGGTAGGGTTAGTGATGGCTGAATTGTGAACCAGCAGCAGTGGTTGTCAAGTTGCGCTCCAGCACATGCACCTGTGAATGTGAAGACTGCGAGGTGAGGATGAAATGAAATGTTTCTGAAGAACTTTGAATGACTGTATAAGAATGAGAGAAACGTGATTGTAATGGGTGATATGAAAGCAAAAGTGGGATGTGATGAAATTGGTGAGATAGTTGGTAAATGGAGAGTGCCTGGATGTTTGTGCTGAGATGGGTTTATTCCATGCAAACACCTTTTTTCAGCAGATGGCTGAGAAATGATGGAAGAAGAGAGCAAAACGGGTTGATTGACATAAGTTGCTGCAGATGAAAGATTGAGAAAGACCGTGCTAGATGCTAGAGTGGAGAAGAAGTGGAGGTATGGTGTAAGGAAGAATGGAGAGTTAAAAAAGTTGGCAAGCAAGAAGATGAATCAGAAAAAATGTAGGTAGAAGCATGAAAGGAGAGTGACTGAAAGTTTAGATGCACTTGCAGTGAACGTAGGGATGAAGTCATGTGTGAATGAGGCTTAAAATGTTTAGAGAAAGACAGTTAAAGGGTTGTAGTTGAATTAGTTATTGGATACAAGGTCAAGAGATACAAGGATGAAAAAGGCAGTGCATGGTGGATGGATGAGATTAGAAATGCTTTGGAAGAGAAGAAAAAGGTATATGGTAGATTGCTCGAATGGAATGTAGCAATGGAAGTTCAGCAAAAGAGGAAGGAAGAATATAAGATATTTAAGTGGAATGTTAAGAAGCTGATGTAGGAAAACAAAGAAAGAGTAGATGAAGATTTTGGAAGAAAGTTGAGTGAAAAGTTTAGGGAAAATAAGAAATTGTACTGAAGGATGTGTAAAAGGAAAGACCTGGATGTAAGAGTGGAAATGTTAATGTAAGAAGTAAAGAAGGGGAGTTCTGAATCAGAAGGGGGAAGTGAACGAAAGATGGAAAGAGTATTTTGAAGAACTGATTAATGTTCGAGAAGGGTTAGGCAGCAGTTGTTACATGCATGTGTATGGAGGATGGAAGGAGGAGGTTACAAGTACAAGGGTTATAGAAAAAAAAAGGATGTAAAAAGGGCAATAATGTGGCTGAAGGTGGAAAAGGCACCTGTAGTGGATGGGATTACAGTTGAAATATGAGAAACTGGGATAGAGTGGATGCATCTTGTAAGTAATTTAGTATGAACACAAGTTGTGCCTAAGGACTGGGTGAAAGCTATTATTGTTCCTTCATTCAAAGGTAAAGATGCTAAGGATGTATATAGCAATATAGGGAATTATATAAGTCTGTCAAGTATAGCAGGAAAAATGTGGGCAAGAATGCTGATTGATACAGTGATGGAGAAAAGGGTTTTAGGAAAGGTAGGGGATGTGTGGGTCAGGTATTTATTATGAATATGACTGGGGAAGTATTTAGCAAAAGGTAAGAAGTGGTATGCAGCTTTTATGGATCAGGAGAAAGCATATGACAGAGTCGAGTTGGATGTGTTAAGGACATATGGGGCAGGGGGATAACTGTTGGATGGTGTGAAAGTCTTCTGTATAGGAGCAAATGCACTTACAAGAGTGGATAGAGCAGAAGTTTCTTTATACATCTGGGTGTGAGGCAGGGCTGTGATGTCACTGTGGCTTTTTAATAAATACAGGGATGGAGTAATAAGAGAAGTGAAAGCAAAACTAGGAAAAATGTGTGGTGGTGAGGTATGGCGGCTAGTGGCAAGCTTGTTTGTGGATGAGACTGTGTCATTTACTTAGAGTGAAGAGGTGTTGCAGAAGGTTGTAAGTCTGTTTAATGCTATATGTAAACAGGTGATTGAAGATAAGTACTAGTAAAATTATAGTAATGGTGTTTGAGAGGAAACAGAGGGAAAGTATTTATTTTGCTAAACCATATAGAGCAAAAAAGGTCAAGTTGTACTAAACTGTGTTTTGATGTGGGGAGAAAGATTGGAAGAGGTGGGAAAATTTAAATATTAAGGACCTGTCTTGCTTAATTTTGGTGATACAGAAGGAGAGATAAAGGAGAGAGCAGTACAGTGTAGAAGAGTTACTGGGTCCTTGAAAAGAATGATAGAGGATAGAGGTTTAAGTATGAAAATTAAGAGAAGATTAAGGGATGGCATAGTCCTCCCAACCCTGACCTATGCAGCCTAAAAATGAACATGGAATGAGTCGCACAGATCAAGAATTCGGCTGTGGATATGAATTATTTGAGAGGAGCATGTGGTGTGACTGTATGGAATGAAGAAAGAAATAAGGGAATGTATGAAAGATGTGGTACAGCAGCGAATGCAAAGGGAATGAATTGTGGAGTGGTTGAGACAATTCTTTGAGATGGTTTGAGCATCTGGAAAGAATGCAAGACTAGTAGTTTATGGGAGTGGATGATAGTTCAATTAAAGGGGTTGGTGTGAGGAAGACCACCTGTGACATGAGGAAACAGAGTGGAAGAATACTAGAGGGAGAAAAATGGTGGAAGAACATGGAAGTGTATACGAAAGAATCATGTAAGGACAGTGATATAAGTAATTTTCTTTTGCCTGGCTACCACCTTGATGGGAGTTCCAGAAGCGGATAGGCATCAAAGATATAGATAGATAAGGTAAATCTATCTATATAGATATATAGATAGATTTACCTTATCGAAAGATCTTGAGTTAACATGTAAGGCATTGATACTTTTTGACAACTATTTTATAGTAAAAATTTATTGTTTTCAGCCAAGGCAAATAATGGCAAAAGTAAGGCAGAAGCATAAACCCATGCATTATAGGTGACTACTACAGTTTACTAGTAACTTTAATATATCTGATCAATAATGTTTATATATTACAGAATGAAAAGTTACATATTTTGTCTAATGTCAACAAGAAATTGTTTGAATATATATCTACATGACAGTTACTTGTCAGTTTCATTACTAACATGTTCATATTTGAAATACTGTATAGGAAAAGTTTCAGGAAACACTGGAAGGGTGCAACTTTCTATTACAATCACTTGATGCATATCTGTGGGCATTATACCTTCCTACTTGCTGGAGTTTTCCCTGTGTATAGTTAGCCCAAGACTGATTTCTTTAAAGGAGTTTTGTTGAACAGTTTGCAGAATATTTTCTCATTCATGCACTTGAAAACAATTCTACTACCTGCTAACAGAGTTTATCCCCTTTAGTGTTCTCCTGAGGTGGAGTCAGGTATTTCGTCAGTTCCCACAGTGACACCTGCAGCATATTTTCTAAATAATCTTCATATTGAGACTTCATCAGTCTGTCTGTCTATGTGTCGTGACACCTGTTCCCTTTGGGAACTCCATCAAAGGGGTGGCCAAGGCAAAAGAGGCTCCATAAACTAGTGAACTCCAGTGCAGTTCTAAATCTACAGTGCTGCACCCACTTTTAACAGGCCACTGTCGGTGGATAACTCGAGCACAGTATTTTCAGAGGCTTCTACCTAGTGTTCCCTTACTAATGACCCCTGACATACATCCCATCATTATTACTCTGTATTTACTGAAGTTGAATTTCAATGACCATTGTATCTGACAAATTTTGGAGTTTGTCTAGTTTCTCTTTTAAGCTGATGCAGTCCTCACATTTTACCTTCCCTTATAACCTTGGTATTATCTACAAACTTCTACAGTAAAACTCCAAACATCGTAAATCATTTACATATTTCAAAAAGAGTAATAGTCCCAAAACTGAACTCTGCAGGTGAGGCCAGTCCACTCAGCATCTTGCCCCTCAAACTTTATTACTGCCCCTTTTCCATCTTCCTATGCAGCAGAGATTCTAATGCTTTTTAGTAGCCCAAATGCAATCCACTCTACTCCTGTTGTCCAAAACAAAGCTCTCTCTCATATAGGTCAAAGAGGTTTGTTGCACATGACCTTTTCCTAAATTAATGTTCTATTTCATTTAGGAAGCTTCTTTGTAAGCAATCATTTTGCTTTCTGATTATTTTTTTCCATTATTTTACAGACCACAGTAATGAGAGATTGATCTCTTGTTCAGCACAACTTCTTAAGTCTCCTTTCTTAACCCACAGGCAATCAAAATCATCCACCTGTACTTTGAGGTGACATACAGTATACAGTCACTAATGCTTGTAGTGGCATCCCATGCATTGGCATCATACACTATAACCTACATATTTGTTCATACACCCGCCAGCCTATATGATAATAATACCAAGGAGGTTCATATGAGATTTGTTGGTTCCCATGGCACTTTACCTTTCTCCAGCAACTTCTTGATTAACATTTCAAACAGCTTGTCAAGTTTGTCAACAAACTTCTTCAGCACATATGGAGAAATTTCTTCATAAGCCTTATGTGTCAAAATATTTGGTATTCTCTTCATCTACATCTCTGATACCCATTCCCTTTGGGGAATTCCATCAATGGGGTGGCCACAGTTAGCCTCCATAACTGGTGAACTCATGTGCTGCTTCTTGGCCTTTAGTGCCTCACCCTTAACAGGCCACTAGCAGAGGGCAAGTCTAACACTGTTTTTACAGGCTCTTGCCTGATGTTCCTACCAACAAATACTATTTGAAGTGTCTACCTAATGCTCCCAGCTAATGTTCCTACATACTACTTCTACTTAATGTTCCTACCTACTTGTACTATTTATTAGGGGGGCGGCGGCAAATCCCTAAAGTGAATGGGAACAGTTATGATGCTTTAGCATTTAGAATAAGTAATTATCGGACAGTATTCTGACTTACTAATGTTGTGTCATAAATGAACTATAAAATTTGAAATGAACAGCTATGATAGTTTAAGCATTTAAAAGAAGTAATCAGCTGACAGTATGCTGACTTTCTATGTATAAGTCATTATGCATAAATAAATGGCAAACATCACCATCTATAACCTTTACTGAGTCTTCAATATTTTACAACAAATATAGTGTGAAAAGGTATGGATATATGCACAATAAAAAACATTATGGCACAAAACTAAAATAATTAGACATTCAACATCAACACAACTGTCTTAAGAATTGAAAAATTAAAAGATGCAGAAATGAAAGATACAGAAGAATAACATTTACAGACAGTAAACACAAAAGCAAGCATAACCGTCAAAGTGCTGCACCATAGATCACAACAAAATTTCATATGCCATTCAAATGGCCACTGCATTATAATGAGTGGAAGACTGGTGTACGTCAAGATATGCATGTATAAAGGTATTCTCATTGTCAGTGACTCGGACAATTATCCTACAAAACCACAAATAGCTGTAACAGTTCAAAGTCTTATTATCTTTACCATTATCACTATTAAAAGAACCTTTCTTTGAAGGGGATCCTGCTGCTTCAAGGATGTGCTACTTCCAATACCAGGGAAATGATGGACTCATCTGGAGCAAGAAATTCCATGATGAGACTGTACTCCCTTTTATCAACTAACATCTGCCGAAGATTACCTCACTCATGATGTAACCATAAGCAAAGCAAACAAATGCAAACACAAAAAAATATCTATTAATACATAAGCTGAATAAGAAAAGCAAGTTCAATGTTCACATGAATGGGATATGACCTCATAAAATAAAATGATGATCACAAATTTCAGCGATATGATACGATCCTAGGAGCAGTACAATAATTTCAGGTTGCACATAACATATATCTTCATAAAAAAACATTCCAGTAATCTAGCAGTCCATGTTCCATTTTAACACACATTGAATGAGGATGCATATGGGTAATTTTTCAGTGGCTGTGTGTACCTGATCCACACCATGAAAATTGGTAATGAATCTAATGATGGCTTTCTGACAAACATAAAAAGAATTTGGTATATTTGATATGTAAGCCACAGAATCCAAGCTGTTTACAATCAAGCCATAGAATCCAAGCTGTTTACAATCTTTATGATCTAAACATGAACACATTGATAAAATATAATTATCAACTCCAAAGTTGACAGTGGTTATCTGTACTGTATCCTGATAGGAGAAGGTTTAACAGATGCACGGGGAGGTAGTTTTGGTGGATTAACCAAGGCCTTGGTTGGAGTCACAAGGGAGGTCCCGGGGGCCTTATTTCTGCCATGGGAAAAAACATATGTGACCGGTTTATCTGTACTTTTAAGGCTCATCTCATCCCTTCTAAATGGCGACAAAGGAATGGTGGCCTCTCCCCTGTATGCTTTGGGAGTCTCATGCGAGTGCTCTTGCTGAATATTAATCCATGTACTCTCTTTTAGTGGTGAAACTACAGCAATTTTTCCAATGTTATGAGGAGTCCTATCAAACAAAAATGATTTCTGCCTAGTCTTGAGAAGTTCTCTTGGTGTCATGGTGGCCCTGTGAGACATACTCTTTGAATAACTCAGCCTAGGTCCACGGCGTTCAGAGGCTGTTGAATGAACTGGAGGAGTCTGTTGTGGAGTGTCATGTTGGTGTGGCTGTTGTTGATGAGGAGAATTTGCATGTAGGTTATTGAAGAGCTGTACATTGGCAGTTACTTTCTTCTGTTTTATCAAAGCTGCCAGTGATGGTCTTCCAACATTCTCCTCTCCTATTACTTCATCTTGATCCTTCACGCAATTGATGAAATCAGAAGCAGAAACCCACTGTTGTTCTTCAATCTCAGGTCCACCATATGTAGGAAAAGCCATCACCTGTGACTGGTTCTGCTTATTTTCCAAATGTAACTGAGCACTGACAGCTTTTTTATCTATTCCTATATTCATTCCTGAACCAATGTGTTTTGTATTTATCGAACTGTTACCACCTTCCCCTCGAGATTCACTAGCAAGAGTTGTTTCTGCAAAAGAAAGTTTTTGTAATGGAACTGATGACATTAATGATATAAGACTAGATCTTCTGCGTGTCACTGGCCCTGGAAGCTGCTCAAGAAAACTGCCCATTAATCTTTCATCACTACTAAGGTCAAAAGCATTTATACTCTGAGATGATTGTTCAACGGCACCTTCTTTATGGCATACATTAGAAATATCACTGATTTCACTATCAGCAGCCAGTCTTGGGTTAGTTTCATCACTTCGCTTATTTACCACTACCCTACGACTAATGCTTGTGGACGGTGATTCCTCATGCTGAACTGATGATTCAGAACTACTACTTGATGTGGTACGAACCACTAGTGGAAGCCCTGATTTCACAGAATTTGGTTTTCCTCTGCGTAAAGAAGCACTTATTGGTGTCTGTAACAAAGGTACCTTCATTTTTGGTGTTTGTGCTGATTTACTCACAGGTGTGCTTTCTACATTAATGGCACTTTTAGCAGCATTTTGCACTAACTCTCTTGATCGACGTCTTATAGTTCCAATTTTACGTTCACTGGGAGATCTTATCACTCTGTGCTCTTCACTTCTGCGATTACGAATTTTGAGCTCCTTTCCTAACCTCCTTGACAAATTATCTGATGGACTGACACCAAGATCTTTTGTCTCAACTTTCATTCGTTCATATGCGCTCTGAATCATTTCTGAGTAGCTCATATTTTGTGCAGATATCGTGGAGCTGTCTGGGAAATACACTTCCTTCATTTGCAGAACATTGCTTTTATCAAGTTCGTCCTCCATAGTTTTAACAACTGACTTAATATCATCATAATGCTGCTCCAAAGTCTCTATAGAACTTCTGACTCTTGAACTTGGCACTAACCGATCTCGAAGAGTACACTCTGCCCCATCAGGCACTCCACGTGGCCCTAACGTAGAAACATCAGCACCATCTGGTTCATTATGATTCGTTCTCCACCCTATACTACTCCTCCGTGTAACTCGTACAGGTTCTTCAAAGCTGTTAGTTCTCTTAGCACCAACCCTGATTGGGTTATCACAGCTTCTTCGTCTTACTAATGGATTAATGACTGGTGATGCCAATGGGATAATCTGTGAGTGTGCCTTGGTAAGTGCATTAATTTCTGTGTTGTTTCCCATTGATTCAATTCGAAGGGATTCCACTCTCCCCAAACTCTTCTTATTTACACCAGTGTGGACTGTGTGATGAACAGTGCTCGAGGAGTTCGGGAACATTCCAACTTTTGTGGAAGTCGACCTCTTGAGGCTCGACCTGGTGTCACCCAGGAGGGAAGTTCGGCTAGAGGGTTGGGTGAGTATGTTCTGCGAGCTCGTGACCTCTCGAATGGGACAGGACTGACCCATTTTAAAGCTCTGCTGCTTCTGTAAAGAAAACAGGAAATAATATACAATTAAACATACAAATAAAGCTTAAAAATTCTTTCTTTCATTCAAACTTTTTACTATTTCCTGTGTGAGTGATATAATGCCAGGAACAGATACCTGAGCTTAAAATTTTATAAATAAATAAAATTGTTAGAAGTATGGAGACAACAGAGCTACTGTATTAGTGAATTATATACACTCTTACTACACAAAAGGGATACTCATGCATAATCTAAATACATTCCTCAAATGTCTTCAATCTATAGTCCCCCACTCATACCAGTATGTGCTCCACACTTCATCTCTACACCTTACCCTTGACTTCTTATATTTGTTCACATTCTCTTCATTCAGTCCATTCCCAACATCCCCTTAGTTCATGCCACTCCCAGACAATATTCTATCTTTTACTTTATCGACTACTCCCTGATTATTATTATTATTATTATTATTATTATTATTATCATCATCATCATTATTATTATTGTTATTATTATTATTTTTTTTAACTCAGCAAGGGAACAAATGACCAATGCCTTCATTTATTGGCATGCATTCTCTTGCAGATACTGGTCATTTTTTGAATAAACCCTCTCAAGTACTTTTCTTCCATCCTGGTATCTATTAAAAATCTGTAGATGAGTATAACTGAAAAGAAAAAGAAAATTATCTATCCCCTGGGGATAGGGGTGTAAGAATACTTCCCCCGTATTCCCTGCATGTCGTAGAAGGCAACTAAAAGGGGCGGGAGCGGAGGGCTGGAAACCCTCCCCTTCTTGTATTTTCAATTTCTAAAAAGGGAAACAGAGGAAGGAGTCAAGCAGGGAGTGCTCATCCTCCTTGAAGGCTCAGATTGGGGTGTCTGAATGTGTGTG
>JAYMFT010154679.1:0-12549 GCA_038088735.1 Panulirus argus
ATGTGTATGTGTATGTATGTATATATGTATATGTTGGTATGTATATATATGGACTGTGCATATATGTGCATGTATGTGTGTATGTGTGAGGATGGGTCTTTCTTCGTCTGTTTCCTGGCACTACCTCGCTGACGCAGGAAACAGCGATCAAGTATAATAGATGAAATAAATAAATTATCAAATGAGCAGAGCTCCCAGATATCAATTCCAATATCTATGGTAGACATCGTAGTTGAACAACAGAAAAATCAAGAGTCAGTATAAACATACACAAAAACTGTTGACACTCTTGACCATACTGTGTTATGTAATCTGCAACATCAATGGTCATAGACATCATGGTCGAACATCAGAAAAATTGAGTCAGTATATAAATTACCCACAGACTGTTGACACTCTTGACTATACAGCGTTATCTAATTTGCAAAAACAGTCGTAACTGTATATTTAGGGCAATGACACAGGGTAAGCCTGGTACAAAAAACAATATGTGAAATGTGGACAAGTCATCATCAAGCACAGCAGTCACTCTAAATTGAAAGCAAACTTACATATATATAAGAAATAAGGATGGAATAGTGGAATACCCCTGTAAAAAATGCCTTACCCAGCTCGCCACATGCAAACCCACAGCCTCACAGAAATTCACCAAAATCATTAAACCATTCCCTTAAAAGCACTCCACTATCAAAATTTTCTGGGTTGTCCACAACCCAAGAGGCTTATAGAACAGTTAACTAATCTGCTAAAATACTATTTACCAAGTTCTGAAGAGGTTTTTAATTCAAACAGTTCTCCTTTGATGGGCAAACCAGCAATCATGGATGACTTTCATAATGTTCATCATGTTCTTCATCACTCCTCTAACTACCACTGATAATCATCTATGTCTTGTAATCTACATTCATTCTCACTGATATCAGACAGGAACTCAATTCCTTATACTGTTTAACACATTTTCAAATCTCCTTTATTAGCAGTGCCACTCCTATTCTCTGCTCTTGCCCTTACACTGATCCCAATACCTAACTCTCAGACATTCCCAAACCACTGTTTCCCTTACCCACTGAACTCAGTTTCACTCAAAGCCAGATCATCCACGTTCCTCTCCCCAAATATACTACCTATCTCTCTCCTCATCTCAACTACATCCACACACATCTAAACATCCCAGCCTGAACCTTCAGAGATGATAAGCACTCCTTATTTAGCTCCTTCGACAGCTCCCACTTTTTGAAACTGAAATACAAAGAGGGAGGTATCTGGCATATGTTGCCACCCCATTTAGTCATCTTCTATGAAACATAGACGATAACAGGGCTGTACACTTTCTCTCCACCCCAAAAGATTTGTATGTGGCATAATTTCCCTATTTCTGTCCAAAAGAAAAAACAACACACGACACAAAAAGACTGTATATTATGCTAAATGATTCAGAAGGCTGACACTTTAACCACAACAAAGTTCTATGGTTGCCACCATAATGAAAAAGCCCCAAGGACCAAAAGCAATTAATCTTGAAATTTACACATACATGTAAAACACCCACTAATACAAACAAAAAATGTAAAATCAAAACTCAAGTATGCATCAAGAGCAACATCAATACAATGGATTCAAGAGCCTCTGGCTAGCCTAACTGAATACAGTATCATGAGCCAAGGAACTTTAAAGAAAATGTTTAGGCACTTACATTTAACATAATGAAACAAATACAGAACCACAGGTCATGACATTAAAACAAAAAGTACTTGGAAAAAGCAATGGTGAAGGGGTCTTCATTGCAAAATATGAAGATAAGTGGTGTGGGTTAAAGGCCAAGGGGCTTCACCCATCAACAATGCTAATGATGTCACAAGCCTAGGTGTGTTGCTGTATGGTTACTGGGTCTCTATGAACAAGCATTAGCCAGCCTTACAGATAATGTACTGATCAACTGGAAAGGATAAAACCCTGTGGACACACTCCACTTTTACAGCTTTGTCTATAGAAATTAAAGTTGTCATGATTAAGAAAGAGAAAGCACATGTAGGTTGAATATTATCAGAGGTGGTCATAACACTTCTCTCTCATCATTGTGGAGAACATTTTAATTCTGAATGTCAAGTGCATATCACAAAGCCAAGTCTCCCTGCTGAGACTTGAGCCCACTATTTCACAACCTGTTGTGAAGCTGACCAAGGAAAGCCTTTTTTTAGCATGCCTTTATGTTCAACATGTAATCAAAATCATTCCCATGTTAAGAAGGGCCATCTAAGGCCAATAAAGATGAACAATCAATACAGTCCACTGATTCAGCTGATTTGGGCACCAGGCAGGCCACAATTATTTCCAGTCTACTAAATCTACTAAATTTGGTACACCACAAAAATAAAAATTCATGAAAAAAGTCTCGGAATAATGTTCATGCATATCATGAAAGTTGATAAAGTACAAAAGACGTATCAAAATATCACAAAACTTAAATACATACTTCTTCAAGAAATAAGAAGTAATATCAGGCAACTGGAATGACAAATCTGCTGAGCAACTGTAAAGAGAAGTGACGGATGATGGAGAGATGAGCTGCAACATTGTAAGAGCGAAGTCAAGTACTGGTAACAGTACTGCTTGTTGGCAGTATTTTCAGTTTGATATGGTTCTTTTATAAATCTAATAGTGTCCTGTGGGAATACATGGGCCATGCACAGGCTGTTTGACAATATACCACAGTTTAACAGTGAAATAAAGTAGTGCTTCATACATTATGTTTCTTATTTTCTTACCCTTATGACCAGATCAGGTGGCAATGGGCTATCAGCAGTGAAGGATTTCGGACAATGATTGTGTACCAACTTGATCCACTTGATGACAGACAGAAGATCATCACTAAATGCTTCAGCAAAATTGTACTCATATGGGAAAGTTAGCTTCCAGGTGTCCACTGTCAATTTCCTGTTAAAGAATCAGACTGTAATGTTGCAATTTACTTATGTGAGTGGGTTATGAATTAAATATATTCTTAACAGTTTGAATATATATCCTTATTTTCTTCAAATATTTGAAAATATTACAGAATGCTTAGATACAACTATAAGAAATGTGCTTGCAAAGTGAAATGACAGACAGCCAATGATAAATTCATAACACAAAACACGTATCCCCAAAACTATAACCCAACAGTAACTTCATTGAGTAAAAATTTACCCCTTACTATTTATAATGTTTTGGAAGATGCACAGAATGAGAACAAGAGAATAAATGGAAGTGACTGTTAGGAAAACATATGGGTAAGTAATAACAAGCAAATACGAGGTATAATAGATATGAAGTGAGTATTCTTCATGACTGTTGAATGTGACATAACAAGGTGTCAGATGTGGGGGTTTTGGGACAAGGTAACATGCAGACTGAGAGTGCCCTCCAAAATAGTTTGATGAAAAGAGAGGGGGTAGTGAATGCCTTTACAGTAGATGAAGTGAAGCAAAGGGCCAGGAGGATACAAGATTACACATGAGTTACTTAAGAAAGGAAGCAAGTGTGTTGCTATGAGTTAGTTAGTCTAAATAATGTCTGCATGGACCAGGGTGAGGTGTCTGAGGAGTGGCAGAATGCATGTATAGTGTTCTTATATAAAAGCAAGGGGGAAAAAAGTAGATGCTTGAATTAAAGAGGAATAGTTCTGTTCAATACACCTGGTATGGTGTGTGGGAGAGCAGTGTCTGAAAGGGTGGAACAACACACATCACATCTGACTGCAGATGAGCTGTGTGGTTTCAGAAGGGGTAGATGTTTAGACCAGGTTTTTGCTTTGAAGAATTTGTGTGAAAAATACTTGGAGAAAGAGAGGGATTTGGAGAAAGCATATGAGAGGGTAAAAAAAAAAAAGGGGGGGGGGGCTGTGGATGGTGCTACGAATGTATGGGGTAAATAAAATGTTACTAAATAATAAGGAGCGCTTACCAGGACATTAATATAAAGTTCATGTGTAAGTAGAAAGGAAGAAGGGTGCATGTTTCTCAGAGAAAGATAGTCTGTGTCAAGGATGTGAAACGTCACTGTGGTTGTTCAGTATGTTAATGGCTATGATGGATATGGAAGTAAATGCAAGGATCTTAAAGCAGAGTCTGTTAGGGAAAAGATGAGCACAATTGAAGGCATAGCTGTCCTTACAGTGTTTTATGAATGTAAGTCTTAGGTCCTCACTGCAAAGGATGGATGGGGGTGGGAATGCTGGGTATGAAATGCATTAGAATGATCAAGTGATGTAAGGTAGATTGATGGAGTAAGGAATGCCAGTGTAAGAAAGAGGTATGGTAGTAATCACAGTATGACTAAGAAAGCTGACCAAAGTATGCTGAAACGTTACAGGTATTTAAGGAAGATGAATAAAGAAAGACTAACTAAATGGATCTATGTATTAGAAGTGGACGAAGAAGAAAGGAGGGTAGACCAAAAAGGATATAGAAAGATGAAGCAAAAGAGGCTTTGGGTAATTAAGGGTGAGAGCTGGGCATTGTATACAATGAATAAGGTCAGTGTGGTACGATGTGCTGTCAGTGGGTTGAACAAGGGCATATCAAGTGGTCGGGGTAAACCCAGCAAAAATCTGTAGGGCTTGCCTATGGATAGTGGGGTCTAGTTTTGGTGCATCATTCACGACAGTTAGAGAGTGGGATTTAAACAACTGAAGTCATTGATCACCTGTTCCTGAAGCCACCTCACTAAGGCTGGAGACACAGTTGTGTATAAAATATTTAAGAAAACATGGTGGTTTGAGCATAAATATTCCTTAAGAACAAAAGCTACTGCACGCTCACATATCTCTCCATATTTTCATTTGTTAGGCCCTCATAATCCTCTCCCTTTTAAAAACAGTTTTAGAAAAAAAAAATTTTTTTCCACTAATAAGTACTTCAAAGGGAGTACAATAATAAATGGATAAATGGCATTTTGAAAATAGGATTTTTCTTTTTATAACGACCATCATGACAGAGGCAAAATATGCCCCAATCAAAGGCCATCTCAGGTAAAATATGCATTCAGCACAAAATGAGGCAA
Source organism: Panulirus argus (assembly GCA_038088735.1). Classification (NCBI taxonomy): domain Eukaryota; kingdom Metazoa; phylum Arthropoda; class Malacostraca; order Decapoda; family Palinuridae; genus Panulirus; species Panulirus argus. The sequence goes on from JAYMFT010154679.1 coordinate 5,041, forward strand.
CCCAGCTAGCAAAGCAGCACCTGTCCCAGGGAAGTCAGTAAAGAAGCTGTGTAAGAATAACTGCCGAGCTCTCCAAATACCATCATTAAATTTTCATATGTGATAAACTGGTAATTCTAAATAACTGGACTGTAAAACTCTATTCACTAAATAAATGAAAAACATCCATGAATGAAGAAAATCATTTCAATACCAAGAACGTACCAAGCCTTATTCTGCTTTTGACTAAGTTCAGGCATTGATTCTCTCTCCTCCCTAACTTCTCTAGACTGAAGAGCCCGGGAGAGTTTGCCACCACTCAAAGTCATCACCTTGTGTTCATCAAAATGGATCTGGAGAATAAATTTAAGAAATCATAACAGCACAAAAATATCAACCTCACATAAATAAAAATGTAGTTTCAATAACTGAGCAAAGTTTCTCACATATAGAAATAAAATACATGAGACGATATACATATATATTTTATCATTATTATTATTATTATCATTACTATTATTACTATTATCATTATTATTATTATAATCATTACATTTGATTGCCATTTCCCGCATCAATTAGGTAGCCCCAGGAAACAGATGAAAGAAAGACCCATCCACTCACAGAAAAACATATACATACACACACATACATATACATACATACATTTATTTGATCTTTATCATAATTGATCGCTGTTTCCTGCGTCAGCGAGGTAGTGCCAGGAAACAGATGAAGAAAGACCCATTTCCTCACATATACACATATATACATACATGTACATATATGCACAGTACATACATATACATACAAACATATACATATATACATACATATACACATACAAACATATACATATATACATACATATACACATACACACATATACATATTCAAACTTGCTCGCCCCCATCCATTCCTGACGCCACCCCGCCCCACAGGAAATAGCACTGCCACCCCCCGTGCCAACGAGGTAGTGCCAAGAGACAGACGAAATGGCCAAGAGACAGACGAAATGGCCACATTCGCTCACATACATACAAGTATATATATCAACATACATACATACTAATACATATACACACAAGTACATATTCATACTTGCTCGCCTTCATCCATTCCTGGAGGCCACCCATTTGCTATTTCACATATTTTCTTCATGCCTGTTGACCATTTCTTATGTTTGCTAGGTAGCGTAAGGAATAGGCAAAGATGTGGCCTCATTTGCTTACATCCACACTTAAGCTGCCATGTATAATGTGCCAAAACCACAGCCCCCTATGCAAAACCAGGCCCCAAAGACCTTTCTGTGGTTTCCTCTAACCACTTCTAATGCTCTGGCTCAGTCTATTGACAGCAATTTCCCCCTGTAAACAAAATCATTCCAATTCACTTGATCCTATGCACACCTTTAACCCTCCTGCATGTTCAGGCCCTGACACCTCAAAATATTTTTCATTTCATCTTTCCATCTACAGTTTAGTCTCCCCTTCTCTTTTTCCTCTCCATTTCTGGCACATACATCCTCTTTGTCAACCTCTCCTTGCTCATTCTGTCCATATGTCCAAACTACTTCAGTGCACCCTCTTCAGCTCTTAACAATACACTTCTAATCAACACACCTCTCTCTTACCCTTTTATTACTTACTTAATCAAACCACCTCACACCACAAAGAGTCTTCAAGTTTTTCATTTCTAACACCTCCATCCTCCTCTGCACATCTATATCTAAGACTCATGCCTCACATTCATACAACATTGATGAGACTACTGTACCTTCAAACATACCCACTTTTGCTCTACCAGATAAACTAACTTTGCACAAAATCCTTAATGCTCTAAGAACCTTTGCCCATTCACACATCCTATGACTCACTTCCAATTCCAATGTTCTATTCACTGCCATGTCCACTTCCAGGTATCTAAAACATAACATTTCCTCCAAATTTTCTCCATTCAGACTCACACCCTAACTAACCCATCCCTCTTCCCTACTAAACCTAATAACCTTGGTTTTATTCACATTTACTTTCAACTTCCTCATTTCACACACCTAATCAAACTCAGTCACCAACTTCTGCAGTTTCTCTAATCACTAATTTGATGTCTGAATATAAAATAAGAGCTACAGTGCCCTTAGCCTGCCATCAGGATTAGAAAAAGTATATGCAGCTGGTCAATGATCTTACGTACCTGAAGTTCCTCTGACTGGCAAGATACTCTGCCATTAGCCATGAGATACGTTAGATCACCTGTTGGTACAAAAACAAGAACTTCATATCAGAGTAACACTATACTGGTTAGGGATGACATCATTCTTCTGTGACAAGCTAAGCAAGATACATCAAAAAGACATAGAAAATCATGCAAATGACTTAAAATACTGCACTCTTTCTATTTCTATCAAATATTTTATCTAAATATCAGTCATGTTACACAGAAACATATGGTAATGACTGCATCTTCAAAAGGTTGTACAGTGATCTCTTACCAAGAATAAAATACATCTGATGATGCTTAGACAGCTCAGCCCCAACCCTGATGTCTCCTCTAGCAATCAGCTGAAGTTGTAGACTTGTTTCTTCCTCATCTTCTTCCTTTGTAGATGTTTCACCAGGTACGAGATCAGTATCTGAAACTATTCTTCAAAGTTAGATATTTGTATAGATTTTGTAAGATATTTATTTTTGTATTATCTTTATCACATTAAAAAAAAATCTAAAAATTATCTTCAGAGCCTATCTGAATCCTATATAATATTCTTTATTTTTACTACACACCTGTTGATGGTTTAACATCCCTGCGAAAAGTAGCCAATTCTTGGGCTAGCGTTAGGAAAGTCATGTGTGTTGTGGTGGACCAAGTCAAGTGGAGTTGCTCACTAACATTTATTAACAATTCTCCATTTATACTCTCGACAATAACCTCACTCACTTGTCCACATTCACCCTGAAAATCAAGGTCTTGCTTTTATGAAGAGAAACAAAAAATTGAGAACTGGTGTCACACGAATGTAAAAAAGGGTATAAGGGAGTGGAATGAAAGGATAAAGAAGGCAGTAAAAACCAAGAGGAAGGCAAATACATATATAGTCAGAAAAAAAGAATATGCCAAGGTAAGTTAAGAACAAGATGACTTAGGAGTAAAAGAAGTATGAAAGAAAGAAGCAGATAATTGAGGAAGAGAAGGAAAAAATAAATGAAGCTTTGGTGGAAAACTGAGAGGAAAGTCTGTGAAGAAAAAGTATTTGGAAAATGTACAAAAAGTAGGGGAAAAAGTTGTATACGCATAAGAAAAAGAGTTGACTAAATTAGATGAAGTTTAAATCAATGGGACAAGTTCCTTAACTCTTGAAAAGCAGTCAACATCATAATACGTTCCAACTCTTCTCTTCTTTTCTTTCACATTATGGGGTGTCTATGGAAGTAACCCAATTGCCATGGGTTAAGAAGCTAATGTCAGAGATATGAAAAAAACATAGATTATCAGGTACAGTTAAAAAATGTGTGTGAAGGCTAAAATGGAAACAAAAACAAAGGTAATATGTGTGAGAGGTATGTTTAGGAACAAATGTGAATACAAAAGATGTAATGACCATGTTGTTTGTAAGCAACTGAATTACCTGAGCATTTACCATCCTGTACAGAATGCTAGAAATTCATATACACACAAAAGACAAGGACATAAGCATCACTTGATTTATTTCATCAAAGGCTTCTGCACTAAACAAAAAATGCAATAAAAAAATGTAATAAAACTCTAAATTATAACACTTTGCAAACTTTGCAAGCATAAAGCAAACCTGATCCATCTCACATAAATATCTTGCAGGAGAGCTCAAGCAAGCATGGCATATGACATAATAGATAAACAGAATGAGAAATGATGTTAAATGGATTATAAACTAATTCATCAATCTACCTTAATCTCTGAAGACTTAATACATGAATACTGAGTGCCTGATGGAACAAACCGCAAAAGCTTGGTCCCCACTATCGTTGTTTTATAATTCTTTGCTGACTTCTGACTCTCCAGACTATCTATTCGAGCCATCATTGACACTAGAAAAAAGTGATAAAAGATCAATCAACAAGACATATTTAGCTTTAGGGAAAAGTACAAATTTTTTTTAGTTATTCTAAACATGAACACATATTCTCAAGGAATCTTAAAAATAAAATATAAACTGGTAACTTGCTAAAATCACGAGGTGCTGCAACTCACATAACCACATAAAAGAGATTGTGAAGGAAAACTAGCAAAGCTAACAACATTTCATCCAGTTACTTACATATCCTGTATTTCCTATGTGCCATTGCTTATACAAATCTGTTATCTTCAAAGAACGTACTTTGTACATATTTCTATTCTTTTGAGGATGAAGACACAATTACTGAATGCACTGTCTATCATCCTATGAGCAGTTAAAATGTAAACTTTTACATGAGTAAAAAAAATATCTCAATAAAGTGAAACACCTTTGAATTCTAGGCACAAAATTAATACTACCTTATGAGTGACTAAAAACATAAATAACCAACATGGATACTCCTTAAAAAGTAATGAAAACTATCTACATGACTAAAACAGAAAAATATCTACTTTTGGAAAGGATAAAATATAAAAATTCATAAAATGATACCTATGGATTAAACAAAGACAAATACAATTCTAATGGATTATGTAAGCACATATTCTTGGGCTTACAAAGACTGCACAATAGAAATGAAGGCAGGAAGTACTTAGTAACCATGTCTTACCTGTCTGTTCTGTGACTGCAAATACATTAATGTTGGTGCATTTAACACTAATACTATTGAAAGCTTCTCCTGAGGGCTGTGGCACTTCATCAGGTACTTTCCGAGATTTTATGCTTCTTGAGTACTTTTTGAGTTCCTGTGAATATCTGTAGGTGAATAAATACCTTATTAGAACAAAAGTATTGGAAATGTCGCTTCTCACTTCTGAGTAAAATGATATACAAAAGCCAAAGTATTCGTAAAACAGCAGTGCTTGAGGATTGTTCTGTTAGTTATTAGTTCTGGCTGACATTTGGCTTCTATACATGCCTCTCAAAAACAATGGAACCAAGGGTTGAAGGAACCCTTGGGAAGAAAAATTACTAAAACATGGGGTGTGTGGTTTGTGAAGTGATAATTTGCACTTTGGGTGAAATTAACACTGGAAATAAGTTAATACCGTGACTTGTAATCCTTTGTCTATACTTTGCTCAGTGCCATCTTACCAATAACTGCATCCCAGTTTAAAGTCTTAGTCTTTTCTTCTAAAAAGTGATCCATATATAATCAGTGACTAGCTACCTAACAGTATTTATAATACTTTCCTAAAATAACTGTAATAACCCTAAATTCATCTACTTCATGCACTCAATACAACTGATACTAGCTCCTTAAACACAAAGTCAAACTTGTTACAAGAAAAGCATACCTCATAAGAGATGTGATGAATGAACCCAGTTCTGGACTCCATTCAAGCTGCAAATTGTCAACTAATGCTTCTGCTTGAAGGGGAGGTAAAGAATTATTATTTCTTCCTGTTGGAGGAGGCACTGAGGAAAGTTGGACAAGACAAAGACCAATGCATGCTGGTGTTCCCCACACATGAGCTCTTCTTGGGGCTGCAGCAGCTGCAACTGATGGTACTGCTGGGGCAATACTATGCTGCACTTGTCCAAGAGTTGCAACTAATGATTCCAAAATCAATTCTCCTGCTACCTGTGCAGTCCACTGAGTCACTGCAACACTGTAACGTGCATGCTGGAGACTAGCTTGACCATACGAGGACCCAGGCATTGAACCACCACAACTGACATCCCACATTTCCATTATCATGCCAACACAATATCGGTGCAAAACACTTTTCCATGCTGCAGTCTTTGCTCTGTTTCCTGATTCTGGTACCTATCACATGGAAAAACTAATAAGTTCATTTAAAATTCAAATATATAATTTATTTATCAATTTTTCAAAAAAAAAAAGAAAAAAAAAAAATCTTTTGCTTACGTACATAGCTCCTAAATTTACTAAAAAATACTTAAGAACAGCCTGTTTAAAGAAACTTACATAACTTTGCAGAGGAGGCAGAGACTTTCTTCGTGACATATAGTTAGTCCATACACCTAGATCACGGTGATCGTATGACACATGGACTGATCTAAACTCACTCTTCATATTAACTCGATCACCAACAAACTGAAAAAACAGTTAACAGCTTAAGTATGGAAAACCATAAAAAAAAAAAAAAAAAAAAAAAAAAAAAAAAAAAAAAAATAAATTTTGTATGTACCAAAAACTATGGTGTATGACTTCCTAATGTACTGTAACAGTCAAGATGCAAAACTTTAAACTGCTGAGGACACGTATTATTTCAATAACACTTTTACCGATTCAATCAATATACAATAGGTATACTCATTACCTGAAGACACATCCACTCTTACCTGGGTCTGCAGGTTGAATCTATTGAGAAAAACTGAAGAGTCATGTGTACATTGTACCCTTGTGTTGTCGATCTGCAACTCTGTGCTGAAGTCTGGTAGAAGAGCTGGCAAGTTCTCTAGTGAATCAAAAGGTAATATTACTGAAGAAGCCCCTAATCGTCATTTGATAAAATAATCTCATTACCATCTTTTCAATACAACAAGTTTTAATACAGTTTTTTTACTGTAACATGCACTCTTTACTTTATCTTACAAAGGAGTGTTGTGGACTGATATTCTCTACAGAAAAGTTATTTGTTTTGAGGATGAAGCCCTGCAGGAAGGTGCAAAAGATAAATTAGCACATGCAAGTGAAAAATGTGTATGAATTAAAAAGACAGTACTGAAGCAGTAGCCCCTTCATAGACATAACAAGGATATATTTCTTTCTATGCTTATCATATCTTATTCTGTATGGTGAAAAAATCTACAAGGTACATAAACCTTCGATGTTTGGGAAAAAGAAGAAAACTGTGTGGATGTTAGAAGATCAACAGTCTGACTGCTATCTGAGTTTTGCCTTATTTCAGTTACACTGCTGATGATTATAAATGTCTGTTCCTTAAATGAACATGATCATTCAAGGATATTTAAATCAATATCATTTCTTTTTAACTTTAAGGTTTAGGTCTAATGAACAGTAATCAATTCTATTAACATTCTGTGGTTGACAGCCATTGTACATCGAGAGCTATGATTAAAAATGGAGAATTATGGTGATATACAGTATGATCTAAGTCTACAAATTATGGCATTTGTACATTCCATACCCCAAGTGCATGGTTTACTCTAGTTATGCGGCCCCAAAGGTAAAATCTTTATTGTAAACCTAGTGTAGTCACATATTTAGGGAATGAATGCAACTACTTACAAAGATAAGAGAATATGAGGTGGTTAATGGTAATAAAATTATCAGGACAAGTGCATACTGGGAAAATGGGGGTTGGCAATGCCATTTTCCCATGGGGCAGGGTGGCATCAGGAGTGGATGGGGGCGAGCAAGTCTAAATATGTACATGTGTGTATGTGTA
>JAYMFT010154690.1:0-12549 GCA_038088735.1 Panulirus argus
GTGGGAGAAGGGGAGGCAGCAGTTGTTACATGCATGGGTATGGAGGAGGGAAGGAAGAGGATACAAGTGCAGGGGCCTCTAGCAGAGAGGGAGGTAAGAAGGGCAAAAATGAGGCTGAAGGTAGGAAAGGCACCTGGAGTGGATGAGATTAAGGCTGAAATGCTTAAGGATGGAGGAGAAAGTGTGATAGAGTGTATGCATCTTATTTGTAATTTATCATGGAAACAGAAGGTTGTGCATGAGGATTGTGTGAAAGTTATTATTGTTCCTTTATTCAAAAGAAGAGGTGCGAAGGATGTATGTAGCAATCATAAAGGAATAAATCTATTAAGTATACCAGGAAAAGTGTGTACAAAAATTTTTATTGACAGAGTGATGGAAGTTAATGAATGCAGAATAAGTGAAGAGCAAGTGGGTTTTAGGAAAGGTAGAGGATGCATAGATCAGATTTTTGTTATAAAGATGACTGTGGAAAAGTACTTAGTGAAAGGTACGATTCTTTATGCAGCCTTTATGGATCTGGAGAAAGCATATGACAGTCAAGTGGAATGCTTTGAGGGATGTGTTAATGATATATGGTGTAGGGGGACTACTGTTAGATGGTGTAAAAACCTTTTGTAGAGGAGTGGATGGAGAGCTAAGTGAAAGTTTTTGGATACATTGTAGGTGTGAGGAGGGCTGTGTGATGTCACCTTGGCTTTTTGATATATATATGTGGATGGAGTGATAAGCGAGATGAAAGCAAAACTAGGGTAAAGGGTTGCGGAGATGGAGTGTGGCAGTGAGATATGGTGGCTAATGGCAAGCCTGTTTGTGGATGATACTGTGTTGTTTGCGGAGAATGAAGAGGAGTTGCAGAGGTTGTAAGTGTGTCTTATGATGTGTGTAAGCATAGGAAATTGAAGATAAGTGCAGAAAAAATAAAGTAATGATGTTTGAAAGGAAACAGGGAAAATATAGTTTTTGTAAAACCACATAGAGTGATAGAAGAAAGTGTACTAAATTGTGCTTTGGGTATGAGGGGAAAAAGACTGGAAGGAGAGATAAGGGAGAGAGCAGTACAGGATAGAAAAGTCTTTGGGTCCCTTAATAGAATTATTAAGGGTATAGGTGTAAGTATGGAAGTGAAGAGAGGATTAGGGGGCATCATAGTCCTCCCATCCCTGACCTATTCAGCCAAATGAAGTAAGAAAGGAAAGGGCGTGTGAGAGATGTGGTATGGCAAGGAATGCAAAGGGAGTGAATTGTGTAGTGTTAGAATGGGTGAAACATAATACTTTGAGGTGGTTTGTGCATGTGGAAAGAATGCAAGAGTGGGAGTTTGCAGGGAGAGTGTATGATAGTACAATTAAAGGGGTTGGTTTGAGTGGCAGACCACCTGTGACATGGGCAAATAGCTATGGTGAAGGAATACTGGAGGGAGAGAAACAGAGGAAGAATGCGTGAAATAGTGTATCGAGGGAGGCATGTAAGGACAAGGATAAGTGGAGACTTTTTTTATGTTGAAGGCTCCAGTCATGGACAAAAGTCCACATGAAGGCTGGGCCCTAATTGAGATATAGAGAAAATTAAGAAACAGAAAAAAAATAGACTGAAAATATTTACGAACTTTTGAGAAAGTGAAAGACCTGTCTTTTGAAATGAGCTAGGTCATGGTTATTAGGAAAGACATAAGATTGAAGTTCCTGGAGGGAACACGCATCAGAGATATAGATAGATAAATAGATGTACAGTAATCCCTCGATTTATCGAACTATTAGGGGGGAGGGGATGTCTGTTAATGCTGGAAGTTATTGAATTGAATGTATCCATTTTTTGGCACAGTATACAATATATTGAATTGAGGAATTACCATGAATTACACAGGTGTCAATACTGATGATATACCTCAGTAATACAATAAACATTTCACACGCTTTCTTTTAAATCCTCTATCACTTGATGCCATTTTGAATTATAAGGATTGCACAGTTATTTAGTAACAATTCTCTGCATACAACCTGACTGCATGATAGCTTGAGGCAGACTAAGGGAGCTTTCACACCAAAGTACACATAGCATGTGGCATGCCACTTGAAAATGAACCTTTAGAAACAAATGAAACCTTTCTCACAGGAGTGGCATGACATGTTGCTTGTGCCACGTGTCACTTGGATGCCACTATGGGATATGACCAAATAATTTTTCTTCAGCATGCGACGTGCCTGCTCGGTCCAGTGTTGTCAGATTTAATGGAGCTTTCACAGCAAAGTGATTAGTAACCAAGATGATATTAATACGAATAGCATTAAAGATACAAACAAAAAACAACTAGCAGATTTATGCATATATATAGTGACTTGAAGAGTCACCTAGCCACATTTGACAACACTGCCTCAGTCGCGCAGTCTTTGGAGAGGAGTACATGATTTCTTCGTCTTCTCATGAACAGTTATTCAGCATGCCTCTTCCAGAAAGTGAAGCATTTAACGCAGACTTTGTTCAAGTTGTTGAAACTCACAAGTGTTTGTATGACATGTTACCAGATTACAGCTCAAAGGATGATCAGGACAAGGTGTGAAACTACGTGGCCCAGAAGTTTTCCTCTTTACACTTACGGTAAAGTTGCTGAAACTTCAATGGATGCAGCTCTAGTTGCCTTGTAACTACATATGCACTGTGAATCCCTATGTTGTCTCTCAGATACGAATATACCCACCACCTCTTCTTTATTTTCTTGTGGCGATTTCAACACTGATCAGAGCAGTTATATCGGCATCATCATCCGATGGTGACAGCTCGTGAACTGAGTCGGGAAACTGTACACGCACCACATGTCACTTGTCACTTTGCTCTGAAATCACTTTGTCACCTGTCACTTGCCACTTGCCTCCTGCCACTTGCCACCCTGCCACATGTCACATTAGTGTGAAAGTTCCTTAAGACCTAAACAAAACACAAGTGCGATATGAAATGTATATGATGCAGCATTTGAGATTATTTTTCAATAATTAGTAGTTAATGTATATTATTTTACTGGTCTGTTAAATCCGAATTCCATTGTATCGAGGTCTATTGAATTTAGGAATTACTTTACCATGATTACACAGGTGTCAATACTGATGATATACCCCAGTAATACACATTCAGGTTTCAGGGCTATATTTCAACACACTACATTCAAGCATAAGTGATTGATATAATGAAATGTACCGTATACCATTGTCATGGCTTTAAAGTGCATCATCACAGTCAGGCATACCAACCATTTCTAGGTGACTAGCTACGATGGACTCATTTTCACATCCATCGTGTGCAAAGGTTCGAGAAGTTTTTGGTGGGAGTGTACATATGCAGGTGGTCCACAGAAAATGATGGGGTTATGTTCCTGGTGATCAGTCAGTTTAGCGTAATGTCACTGGATGAGTAATTGAAACCCTTGTTATAAGTGGGTTATGTTCCAGATGATAAAACTTGGCCAATTTAATTCTCATGTACGGACTCTACTCAAAATTTCATAGCTTACCATCAATGTTCTACACTCTTTCATGATGTAAGTTAGACTATCTGATTCAGCAACTGTTCCCATTTTACCAGTAAATCAGATGATGTTTACTGATTCTTACTGAAAATGCTGGTGATGAGGGATTTAGATAGATTGTGAAGTGAGCAGTTTATCTAGTCTTTCAAACTAAGTTTAACCATTTTAGTTTGTTTTATTTATATTTGTTGATGTATTTGGCCATTATATAACTTATTTTGATGGTATTAAGTTTGGTAGATCTTACTTTTCTGATACATTAAGAATATGAAAACTTTGTGTTCCTTGCAAGGTGACCATCAGTGGGTGGAATACAATAGAAATCTAATGTTATTTTGCTGTGGTATCTTTTAAAATGCATTATAATTGGAAAGCCTTTCTACTCAAAAAAATAAGATTTTTTTTTTTTCAAATATATGGCAGTTGCAAAAACTAAGTGTCATTCAATGAATTTGTACACTATTTCTCAGGTGTTGCTATTGTGAAATTTTGCTCTTCGACCTGTCAGTCTTCAGGGATTGCCTGAACATTTCTCTTAAGTGAGAGGGCCTTTATTAAGGCATTCATTCTTTTGTTTGTGCAGTCTCCGCTTACATTAAAAAATTTTTGGAATCTAGATGGTAAATCAACTGATTTCCTTTCAGAGTGTGGTAGCCTCACTGGTTTTTCAGTCAGATGGTATACCTATTTCCAGGACTGAGCATTTTTCCATGAAAGACATAAAGTATGATGCCAGTGCAAGGTAAGATCCATGGGTTCCTCTCTAGGAGCAAGCTTATATTGTCCAGAAAGGTTTGATTGCCAAATAATCTTTCAAGGCAACTGTATGGTGAGGTTCCTGGCTATGGAAAGGCTTTTCTTGAGTCCATTAAATCCTTCTTTCTCCTTTTTGTTTTGTGGTGCTGTTAAATATATGAACCCACTATTGGATTCACACTGGGGTCCCATTACATTTTATTTGGACCTGCTTACTCCAGATTTATTAATTCATTGGTCTGGTGGACATAGATGAAAAAATCCCCTGCGTGTGTTCCATGATGGACTCCTAAGATATTTTTTATTTTCTGTCTTTAAGCATCATGCCAGAGGCTGTGGGTTGGGCTTCTGTTTAGCACGGATTAGGTAGAAAAAGAAATTTAGTAAGAGCAGAAGCTCTTACACTTTAACATTAGATATGTAGGTTCCATATTTCTTAGAATAAAAAGGATACTAGCAGCAAGCAAGACTATTCCACAGTTTATTTTTCTTTTAAGGAGTATTCAGTGTTTAGGCTAAGATTTTGTTGTAATTGATGCCCATGACAACAGAGAGTGTTCAGCTGGATCATCTCTTTTTGGATGAACCCTTATGGGAGCTCATCTTGGTGAATACTTTCTTTTTGGCAGTGGTGTGTCTGATATTTGATAAGGACATTGACTGTGGTTGCCATGTTTGGATTTGGAACTATGGAGCGAAAACTATCAAACACTCCCCAAATCTATGGTAATTTCTCACAAGGAGGTTTGATTTTTTTCAGGGTTAACAACTGTGTTGGTTCCGAGAGAGACATTTCTGGTGACAGGCAAGGTCATTTGTGCATTTCTTCTTAGCCAATTTCACAGTGAAACCAGGAACTTTGTATTTAAATGTTTAGTTTTTTGATCTTTCACAATTGAATATATTTATGCTTTTTGCTGGGAATGGGCAAAGTGTGACATTCACATGCTTCATAATGTTCATGTCTCCTCACAAGGTTTCTGGCAGGTTCCAGAACTTTTTTCATCTGTCCTTTATGTTTGGTTTCTTGGGATTTCTAAAGTTCCCCTTAAGTTATGTAGAAAACTTATGAATTCCAGTATAGGGTCTTTGGTTTTAACATGTTTTGGGACCACCCACTTAGAATTGATTATCAGGTTGCTTATTTGACTTAATTCCTTCCACTCCCACCTGCGTGGGGGTTTTCAGAGGTCCGGGCATTGTTTAATCATAAAAGGTCCTCTCTCCAAACATGATATCCTCTTGTTAATCATAGCATATTTGAGGTTATCACTTGCATTATAGGGTTTTGAAATATTAAGCATGTGAGATTTGAATCCAGTTATATTCCCCATTTCAAGGCCTACATTTGTAGAATTTGTCTTGAGTTTCACTTGCATCACTGACAATACTTAGAGATCTTTAAAGGTTAGCAAAGAACTCCTCTTTGCAGGGGTACCTAGGCTGTTTGAATCCCTTTTCTGAGTGAATATTTTTGTTTTGAAATAAAGATTTTTTGTCTGGCTCATTTGAACCTCCTTGCTAGTATTTTGTTAGTGAGATATGGCCATGCTAACCTTTGACTAGGAAGCTTTTAAGCACATCCTTAGAGGAGGAAGATAATTTAATCACCATAAGATAAGCTTGGGTATGTAGGTGATCTTTTTCATATTAATAACTTTTTCTCATATCCTTCACCTCTGTGTTGTTATGCTTTCATTAGCTCAGAGGACGGCTGACCTTGGAGAAAAAAGTGAATTTTGAAGAATGAAAAACTGTCTCTGCAGTTGATGTCCCATGAATAATTTTTCTTCGTCATTACTTCCTGCCTTACCTTTTCTTTTCTTTTAAAAACTTTCTCTGGTGGTGGTGACTATTGGAGTGACATCCTTGTCCTGAGAATTATGAGTAGGTCAGCTTGTGTAGGTTGGGCAGCTGGTGGAATGATGACTTCATAGCTAGATGCTGGCAATAGATATTGGATGGTTGTTCTGAAATAAGCTAATACTGTCACTATTGTTTTAGTGGTTTGTGAAGGGTGAGAGCTGGGAGGAGTTGGAGGCTGCCATCTCTCCTGAGATCAAAGGAGATTCTAATCTGCTCACAGGACATTGTGTAGAGAGTAACAGTCTTTTTATTCTTGAAAACCTTTTTTCTCAGCCTCTGATGATATTTCTTGTCCTATACCTGGAATTCAGATGGCTCAGACCACAAGTGTTTTTCTGTTGCAGTTATCTACTTAAGGCATTTTTTTTAGCAGTTTTGAGTGCTTTTCTTGGTCCCTTTTTGCCTCAGTGCTTTTTCTTCCTGAAGATATATAAAAGGTTATCTGCTAAGTTACTATGAGTTTGGTAACCACTCCTAGCCTCATGCTGTGGTTTAGAGAGAAGCCTGATTAGCTTTCTTTTTGCTATTTGATTTCTTGTATCCTTTGTTAATATAGCCTTCAGATCATTATCTCCTTTGCCAGTGGATCTTGGGATCCCTCTGGGTCAAGTTTCTTTTGTAGCCGAAACTGAAGTGTGTAGTATTGCCACTGCGATGGTTGCATTAAAGCTGATGACCCTCATATTAAATGTTCACCATAACAGCTGCACTTCTTCAAGATGCTTATTTGCCCTCAGAGAGATGCTCATTGTGTTTAGGATAGTGTACTAATTAGTTAGTCTGGTACACTTTTCAAACAATAGCTACCTTCCTTAGTTTCCCTTATTAGGATAATGCAGATTTTATGAGAGCCCATCTTATGAAATGTGAGCAACAGGGTAGAGTTCCCTTTATTCATGAATTGATAAACAATAAAGGACTTTAAGTGTAGAACTTTGGTAACTTCACCTTGTGAGAATGCCCCCAGCTCTTTCCTTGTCTCAATAAATGACTAGGCAGCCAGAGACACCTCAGTACTGTGTATAGGCTGACCTCACCACTCTACAGGCTTAATGGTCATTTCTCCTGTTGGTTCTTCCTCTGTCTAAGGAGGAGTTCCTTTGATAACTTCCACCAACTTGAAAGAAACACATTTTGGACCCAGAACAGCTTAAGAATCTTTGCCAATCTCTTTGGGATCCCACCTCACAGTTTCAGAGCTATGCAGGTGTTCATCTCTCCTTTCCTTCCTTAAGAGGAAATTTAGGGCCTCCATCTTTGTGTCAAGGGTCCCTGCCAGGTCCTGGCAGACCATGGGTCTGTTCCCCTTTCCTTTGGTAGGAAGACTCTGACTCTGAGACTTCATATAATGAGTTTGCTTCAGTAGAATTCTTGT
Source organism: Panulirus argus (assembly GCA_038088735.1). NCBI lineage: Eukaryota > Metazoa > Arthropoda > Malacostraca > Decapoda > Palinuridae > Panulirus > Panulirus argus. The sequence continues at coordinate 7,518 of JAYMFT010154690.1, forward strand.
AGAGATTGGTTTTCATAAAGTTGAACCTCCATTCTCTGTAGTTTTTATGGTCAGTTCTTGCCCAGTTTTCTTAGAGACCACTTGCTGCTTGATGGTTTTAAGTTGGACATCAATTTACTGGGGATTTAGTTGTTGTAGTGAAAACTGTAAACAACCTTCTGTCAGAGAGATAAAGCTGCTTGATGCGAAACAAAGCTGTCTCAGAGATTAGACAGCTTGCCTTACTATTCTGAGGAGATATTTTAGAGATACTGAGAGTCTTCAACACCATACTTGAACAGCACCTTCTCAGGCCTTACCCTCTGTGAATCTTGTCCCTCCCTGACAGAGTATTTGGTAAACTAGAGCTCATTAGGGGGGTTGTAGTCCGTATCTTAAATCAGCTACTCACCAAGTAAATTTGATGATTTTGCTGGGAGAACTATATCATGATGAGTAGGTAAAGTGACTAGATCAAAGATATGCTTTTCACTAACTAAGCTGACTATTTTCTTTGTCTCTTTCAGAAGTCCAAAATTGTATAGAAAGCATATATAGCAGGATATAGATTTTAACCAACCATGGGTGAGCTGGAGCAGTTTGAAGATATGCTATTAAGAAGTGCTCGTAATGGAGATATTAAAACTGTTGAAGAAATCTTGCAAGCGAGACAGGGTGGAAAAGTCAGTCTGGACATTAGTTGTAAAGGTAAGTTATGTACACATTTGTAGATGCATTAAGAATAAGTGACATTTAACTGTAAAACTGCTGTTAATATCATTGTTAGTGAAGATTTGTTTATTCCTGTTAAACTTATAGGATCTTACAAATGTAGGTCGCACTTGCCAGATTTTTATGAGTTTCCTTCAGAAGCTAGTAAACAAAATGTCTTTGAAGATTTAGTAAAACATCATTTTGCAAATCCAAACTCTTTGATATTCAACAGGGAAAACTAAAATTAACCAGGGATGGACACCATTGCATTTAGCCAGCTACTTTGGACACCGTGATGTTGTTGAAGTTCTTCTTCATCATGGAGCTGCAATAGATGAACTTAATGATGCTGGGGATACACCCCTTCATAAAGCTGCTCTCACTAATAGAGAGGTAAGCAGTTCTCTTGTGATTTTTTTCTTTTATGTTGGAGGCTCCAGTCATGGACAAAAGTCCACATCAAGGCTGGGCCGTAATTGAAATATAGAGAAGTTAATGAAAGAAAAAAAAGAAATGAAAAGGGAAAGTATTTATGAATATTTGAGAAAGTGAGAAACCTGTCTTTTAAAGTGTGCCAGGTCATAGTTATTGGGAAAGACAATGAGAGGGTAGAGAGTTCCAAAGCTTCAAAGTGTTGGGAAAGAAACGTTTATCAAAGTGGCCCACCGTTGAACTGCCGGTAGCTACACAGAAATCATTTGATGCAGCAGGTTGCTGAGTGTTGCATGGTGTAGCTAGTGGTGGGGGCACACAAACAGCCAGCTCTTGGAAGCAGAAACCAAAGTACTATTTATAGAAGAGGGAAGGTGAACCAATGTTGCAATGTATGGCAACTGAGTCAAGAGTTGTAGGTAGCTTGGGTGAGTTCATAAGTCTGACCCCTTTCAACTCAACTCTGTCAAGTAAGGATATAGTGCTAGAATGACCCCAGATGTGAGAGCAGTACTCCATACAAGGACAGATCAATCCTTTGTCTAAATGGAGCAACTGTTCAGAAGAAAAGAAATTTTGACACTGAAATAGGACTCACAGTTTCTTAGAGGCTAACTTAGCTATTTTTGTGATATGGGGTTTCCAAGACAGAGTGTATGTAAGTGTTATCCCAGGTACATTCATTGAGTCAAGAGGAGGGATTATAAAACGCTCAAAGGAGAGAGGAAACTTCTAAGGAGTTTTCGATAGAGAGATAGGGATTGGTAAATGTGGGTTTTGTAGGTCATTTAAACTTTAACAGATTTCTTCTACCCATCTGAAATATTTTGTATAAGTTTGAGTTTATTAAGGAAGATTGTTGAGATAAGATCCAGATTGAGTGAGAGACAAGATGAGATCTAAATTAAGTGAGAGAAGGAGGAGCAGAATTGATAGATATGTAAGAATGTAGTGTTGAGTTGTCAGTGTATGAAATGATTTGGTTATTTGTGGAAGAAGGAAAATTCATTGATGAAAAAGAGAAAAAATATAGGAGGCAGGATAGATCCTTGAGGAACACCACTGTTGACGGAGAAAAGGGAAGAGGCTGATAAATCAACAACCACTGAGAGAGACTGTCCAGTGATGAGGCTAGATATAAGGGAGCAAAGTGAGGGAAGGAAGCCAAAAGAGGGAAGCTTAGACACAATATCCCAATGCCACACCTTGTTAAAAGCTTTAGATATGTCAAGGCCAATTTCATATGATTCTCTAAATCTTTCAAGGATGATGACCAAACATTAGTAAGATATTCAAGATGTCCAAGGATATGGGAGTTAAGGAGAGAATCATAGTCTTTGGAAATGGTTCTGTGCAACTGGATGATAGAGAGGTCAGAATGGTCACCCTTCTTATGGATGGGCTATACCAATGTATGCTTCCAAGAAGAAGGAAAAGTTCTGGTTTTTATGCAGAAACAGAACAGATGAGCAAGCACAGGTGTAACTTCAGAGACACTTTTTCAGTGCACAGGGATGGATGCCATCTGGACCATAAGCCTTGCTTATGAACAGAGAGAAATGCTTTTTGAGCAATTTGAAAAGAGATTACGGGAAGGGGCATAGGATTAGTAAGAGGAGCATCAGGGGGTGAAGGAACAGAATCATCCAAGAGAAATAAGAACCAAAGAGAGTTGCATTGTTAAAAGGAGAGACGACTATAGTACTGTCAGAATGAAAATGTGAAGGAACAGAACAGAAGGTGTTAGCAATGCCTTAAGCTAAAGTCCAGAAAGACCTATCATTGGATGACGAGGAGTGGTTATTGCACTTTGTTTGAATAAAGGAATGCTTTGTCTCATGGATAATGTACTTGTAATGATTACTGACAAAGAGAAATGCTGAGTAGGATTCAGAGGAAGGGGAATTTTTCCTAGCCTGATATTTGTGGCCCTTTGCCTGAATGTCCTTAGAACAGGAATGGTTGAATCATAGATTGAATGAGGAGGTCATCTTTGAGAAAGAGAGGATAGATACTTCCATTCCTGCAACAGTAACCTCTGCTGTGCTTTTGGCATAGTTATAAGTATCACCTTATTAGGAAAGTCAGAAAAGAATTTTCTTCATTTGTTCCAATGAGCTTTGTTGAAATGCCAATATTTACCTTTAGAAGGGGCTGCTGGGGATATATTTATAAGAGTAGGATCAGATGAATCAACTGGGGACAAGATTGTGTAGTAACAGCATGAAGGATTAGAGGTGAAAACAGATCCAGAATATTAGGAGAGTGGTCACAGCAGTCAGGAATGTAGGTGGGATGGGAGATAATTTGCTCTGTGTCATTGAGAATGGAGAATGTAAGAGCTTCAGTCCCCCAACCGTCTGTATGGGAGAAGTTTGACCATTCCCGATGGAGAACATTGAAATACTCTTAGTAGAGGATGTTGTCTTGTGGGTGAGAGGATGCCACTGTCCTGAAGGCTCAGGATGGGATGTCTAAATGTGTATGGATGTAACCAAGATAAGAAGAAAGGAGAGATAGGTAGTATGCTTAAGGAAAAAACCTTGGATACTCTGGCTCTAAGTGAAACAAAGCTCAAGTGTAAAGGGGAAGAATGATTTGGAAATGTCTTAGGAGTAAAGTCAGGGATTGGTAAGAGGACAAGAGCTAAGGAAGGAGTAGCACTACCCTTGAAACAGTTGTGGGAGTGTGTGATAGAGTGTAAGGAAGAAAATTCTAGATTGATGTGGGTAGAAATGAAAGTGGATGGCAAGAGATGGGTGATTGTTAGTGCTTATGCGCCAGGCGATGAGCCAAAAGATCATGAAAGGTAAGTGTTTTGGGAGCAGCTGAGTGAGTGTGTCAGCAGGTTTGATGTAAAAGACCAGATGCTACTGATGGGTGATTTGAATGCGAAGGCAAGTAATGTGGCAGTTGAGGGTATGATTGTGGAGCATGGGTATTCACTGTTGATGTTAAAGAGCTTATGGACCTGTGTGCTGAAAATGACTGGTGATTGGGAATACCCGGTTTAAAAAGAGGGACAAATACAAGTATATGAATTTGAGTAGGAGAGATGGTCAGTGAGCATTAATGGATTATATATTAATTGATAGGTTTGTAAAAGAGGGACTTTTGGATTAAATGTGCTGAGAGAGGCAGCTGGTGGGATGTCTTATCACTATAATGTAGAGGCGAGGGTGATGATTTGTGGGGGGTTTTCAGAAAAGAGGAAACGTTGTTGGTGATAAGGGAGTGGTAAGAGTAAGTGAACTTAGAAAAGAGGCTTGTGTGAAGAAATACTCAGAGAGAGTAGGTGTTGAATGGCACAATATGGAAATAAATGAAACGAGGGGAATGGGTTAGGAGTGGGAGGTATTTAGGGAAGCAGTGCTGACATGTGCATGAGATGCATGTGGCATGCAAAAGGTGAAAGTTGAGCAGATTAGAAAGGGTAGTAAGTGGTGGGATGAAGAAGTAAAGTTGCTAGTGAAAGAGAAAAGAGAGGCATCTGGGTAGTACTTACAGGGAAGGAGTGCAGATGATTGAGGGATGTTTAAGAGAAATTGGCCGGAGATCAAGAGGTTGAAAAAGAGGGCAAATGAGATTTGGGGTGAGCAAGTATTAGTAAACATTAGGGAAAATAAGATGATGTTTTGGAAGGAGATGTATAATGTAAAAAAAAAAGAAGAAAAAGAGAAGGGGTGAGCAGATTAGGAAGGGTAGTAAGTGGTTGGGATGAAGAAGTAAAGTTGTTAGTGAAAGAAAAAAGAGAGGCGTTTGGACGATACTTATAAGGAAGGAGTGCAAATGACTGGGAGATGCATAAGAGAAAGCAGCAGGAGGGCAACAGGAAGGTGCAAAGGTTGAAAAAGAGGGCAAATGAGAGTTGGGGTGAGAGAGTATCGTTAAACTTTAGGGAGAATAA
>JAYMFT010154701.1:0-12549 GCA_038088735.1 Panulirus argus
CGCTTAGAAAGGGCTGCTGGAGGGGGAGGTGCCGTTAGAATAGATACATTTATGAGAGTATGATCAGATGAACCAACCGGGGGCGAGATTGTGTATTTACGGCGAGGTGGACTAGAAGTGAAAAACAAATCCAGAATATTAGGAGAGTGGTCGTAGCGGTCAGGTATATGGGTAGGGTGGGAGATAATTTGCTCTTAATCATTGAGAATGGAGAATGTGAGGGCTTTGAGCCCTCCACCATCCGTATGGGAAGAATTCAACCATTCCCTATGGTGAACATTGAAATCCCCAAGTTAGAGGATCTCAGCTTGTGGGTGAGAGGATGTTGCAGTCTCATGGCAGGAGTTTTGATAGTTTCTTTATACAAATTTACATAACTTATTCTATCATGTTGGTTATTGGTCTCTTTGAGCTTCTTATGAGCTTATTTTTTAGACAACAAAGACATTTCTTTATTTCAACATTCCACTATCTTTTAGAAATAGACCATATGCTACACATGGACACTTTTGTTCCCTCTGTTGCTTTGAAAGTTTTACTGAAGCTATTCCAAAGTATGTTCGTGTTGTGTACATTGACCATATCATCCTACATTTATTGATCAAGAGCAATGAGAAGTTTGAAATTGAGTATTTATTAGGGACTTTCATGTTGATCAACATTTCATACAGTGTTGAAAGTGACCTCAAAAGTATTTTTTCAGTGATTGCTTGTACCAAACTTTTCTCCAGCTCTGATATTATTTATATGTTGATTTGAAGTTCAGACTAGATCTGATATATTGTCTTTGAAAGTAAGTTTCTTGACTAATTAATTAATGACACTATCAAGCAAATCTAGGGAGAGTCTATGCCTAGAGATACTGTAAAGGGATTCCCCACTTAGATACCAGTTTATTAAAATCTAATATGACAGAATCTTGTTCATTGCAGATTTCTATATGTTAAAATTTTAATAAGACAGAATCTTGTTCATTGCAGATTTGTGCTAACTGGTATTAAATCTTTTGTCTACCTCTGATGTCTGTACAGGACACCTATAAACTATTCGTTATGTTATTTTCTCATAAAGGTTATCTTTAATTTCTACAAAAATGGCATTGAGATTCTTAACAGCTACAACATTTTTCACTACAAAATTGAAATGAGCTTTAACAGAGAGCAAGACACTACCAGCTGGTCTATTTTTCTTATCACTATTGAGCAAAGTGTACCTTGGAATTGCATCTTTGGGAAGGAAATCTCTGTTTGTTGCTCATTTACCTTGATCACTGATCTCATTCAGAGGAAACAGCCTTTCACCAGATCAGAACTTGTTTTTTAGTCTTGACTTTCTCTGTCAATTCTTTGTTTCTATGGAAGTTGTAATATGTGTGTGATAGTTTTGTAAACCTTGAATCTTCATTTGGTTTTACTAGGTTTATCAAGGAAGGAGACACAGTTGCCCAGTTTGACAGCATTTGTGAGGTGCAGTCGGATAAGGCCTCTGTAACTATAACCAGCCGTTATGATGGTGTCATTCGGAAATTATATCATGATGTTGATGATACTGCCCTTGTTGGTAAACCTCTTGTGGACATAGAGGTGTCAAAGGAAGGTGAGTGAAGAAAAGTTGCTATGTATTCATTTATCTCTTAAGTTATGGTTTTCATAAGTATTCATAGACTACTGAAAATGAAATTGGTGATGTTGATATCATTACAGGATGAGTAAGAGCATTTGATATTCTGGTTATTTGCATAGATACCTTGTTATGTGCTTACATGTGTGCATGCTTACTTAGTGTTTTTAGCTTTTTAACCATGGCTACAATTACATTATATGAAGTATACTTAGACTGTCCATCCATGTATTTGTTTAGATTTGTTGCTAGTTTTCCTTTGAATTGCATGATTATATTTGCATTACGATGCAGTTATCTTTGTCCTGTGGACACAGATATTTTATATCAAATCTTATACATCAGTTCTTTCTCCAACCCTCTTCATTCTCTTTTTACATGACTTTGCATTACCACCATCAGACCACAATGTGAAGATCATCTCACGTGCAGATGATCATGCATTATGTCAACCTTGACATAACAAAAGAAACAACAAAGGTACAACACTACTTTCAACTACTGAAACAATGGCTTAACCATAACACATTGTCTGCATCTCCAAGAATCTTCAGTCACTTTTCTTACCTCAGACAGACAGACATATAACTTGCACCTCCCTGTCACCTTGAATGGCCAATCACTTCACCTTCACAAAGCACCAACTATTATGGGCATTACGTAAAACACATTCATGACATTCACTCTCTACATAACAATTATCAACACAAAAGCAGCAAACTAATAGATGCCCTCAGAACTCTAGCTGGCAACAGATTTGGGCATAGAAAGGATCCCATAGTATCCTGTTCAAATAATTCATCCGCTCCACCCTAAGCTATGCCTCACCTGCCTTGTCATCCACCCTGTCAGAAACAAATATTGTAAAGCTACAAATCAGAACACCGAGGACAATCACTGGCTGTCTCGCAACTCAAACACCCAATACCTACACAACGAAACAAATATCCTCCCAATACAGTTCCACTTCAATATTCCACTTCTTTGCAACAGCACTAGAACCTGCTTATCCAAACCATTTCTTAATGAACCACCAACTCCCAAGAAGAAATGAAAAGCTAATCCCTGCTTCATACTTCAGTAATGTCTACAGCCTCTATTCACAGGTCCTCCAACCCAAACAAACACAACACTGACAAAACATATGCACACCAAAATGACCCAACAAGCTGGAAACACCCATCTTCCCAGCTCAGTCTCCATTGAAAGCCATTGCACCTGACATGAGGCCATTTGAAACCACATTCCTTAGACATATACAAAGTACACTTTTTCATGTATGCTCTAGACATTACCCTTCTATGCAACATTACAAACACTGATGCAATATATCTCATGAACCTTCATACCCAAGATGCAGCTACCAAAGTGAAGACATTGAGCAGTTATTGCTCATTTGTATTACATTCTCCCCACATAGACACACACACAAATTCATTACACCATACAACCTCTGGTCCTGCCTGATTAATGCAGCTGGCTTCCTGAGCTCTGCAGGAAACCCATAAGAGATAGAAAGGGCTCATGGGGCAGGAAGGTAGGTCGTTCTATATTGTGTTGTTATGGTAGGTAGGTCTACATTTCATAGTTATCCCATACTAATATTGAAAGTTAAGCATCATCATTATGTCTTAACAACTAATACATTGAGAAGTAAGCATCAGATGGTGTAGATAGGACTAGAGACATCTGGATTTTTAGTTACCTTTTCTTGTTATAGGAGGCTTTGGATCTCTTAAAATTTCCTTCTCATAGATATTTTCCATCTTATCCTATAATTTATCAGGTTAGGTAATATAGTAATCACATTGTGTATAACAGCAAGCTCCCATGAAAGAACTATTGTCCTGACTTATAAATATTAAAGGGCTGCTAGAAACAGACTTTTATCCTCTGTATTAGGATTACTGTTCTTGCATTTCACCTTAATAGAATTAAGCAACTGGATCAGGTGTGATACCTTTTCCTAACTTGCACCATGCAGCTATTCTTCTCTTACTTTTACATCTTGGTTGCTCCTTTTTTGTAGGTCTAATTCAAGAACCTCTGTCAGTGACTACAGCCTTTAACCTTCATTGAGTGATGCCATTTTTATGGCTCAATGTAGTCCAGTGTGCCATGCCATAATCTTGGATGTAAACCATTCATTCTCTTATGTAGATTCCTAGCTGATGCATGCATCACAGTCCCCCATAGATTGTCAAAGAAAGTGTGACTACATCATTGACACATCATCTTGACAGGAAGTGATACTTATAGAACTACCATTTTACAGTAAAAGAAACAATATCTGTTGTATGATTTTTTATAGTTTTGATGAAAAAGTTATTTTTCATTTATTTATGTAATAATGTACTATGTCTGTAAATGATAAGCAGATATGTAAGTAATGCATAAAGATATAAGAAATTCTTTTAACGTAAAGAATTTATGAATTATGCACATGTGTTATGTGTTTATTATGTTGATGTGTCTGTAGAATGGAATCACACATGAAAAAAAGGCCTTGATCATCATATACTTACATGAATAATGGGGATCTTTGCTATCACCTGGCCCCATCAATTTAGCATCCCTCATATCAAAAGCCCTTGATCATTTTTACTTGCATAATGATGGGGATCTTTACCATCACCAGGCCCCATCAGTTCAGCACCTCCCATCCCAGTATAGATGATAGTGTTCTACTTTTTTGGGTAATTTTCTCAGTAGTATAAATATATTTATTTACCTTAGAATACACAAAACAAACCTTGCATAATGGAAGGCTTGACATTAGAGAATATTTGTGTCTATTGAATCCTCCTTTGTATGACTGTAATGTTCAACAGTTGGTTTTATAGGCTTTAGACTTTTCATATTTGCTGCTTAGAGTGAAGGCCAGTGAACTAGTGAAATTAGTGTTGATCTAGTTTGTATTTTTTACATTTTGAATTAGATAAGGGACACATTGTGCCTGATGATATTTTTTTTTGTTGAAACTGTATTCTTGCAAACCGTGCAATCTCTCATAATCATTTCACCTGCTCAGATGTTCCTTGATTATACTTCCATTTCACCCCAGGTTAGTAGGTCATTTTTGGAATTAATACTCCATTTGTTATTCACCTGACACTAATTGTCAGTACAGTTCAATTCTGAACCAAAGAATACTAGTTTAACTATGTTGTATGAACTGTACACAAAGATTAACATAATATATTAAAAATGGTGAAAAGCGTAAGAAAACTGTGCTTGAGCATTTTGTATCGTCCATGAACAGTGCAGTTCTTCTCCACTGTGAAAACATCCTGTCTGTGTAATTTCTCTTGTGCACACTTTGACACTAGTTTCAGCAAATTTGCTTGGAGTCTTCTTAATGGTAGTTGCATTGTGGGCATGGAGGTCTTAGAATATGTTGAAGTAGTGTGTGTATTGTTGTAGTGATGGATGATGTCCAGAGTGTCAGAGGGAGAATGAGACTTGAGTTCATCTGGGGTTTGTGGTTTCAAATGGATATATGTCTGATGGCTTGGAGTTTAAAACTGAGTGAGGAGGTTGGTTGTTCAGTGTTTGTCAAGTTATTTCATCGTGTATATATTTTGTCACAGTTATATTTATTGGAGTTAGAGGGATCTGTGAGTAGAGGTTACTGAAGTGTGAGGGAGGGGTAGGGTTTTTATTTGTACTTGGGGATTGATGTTAAGTTATAGAATGGTTTGGATGGGAGGGGTTTATTGCTGTTGCATAAACTTGAGTGCTGAGTACATTAAGGTGGGACTTACTGGAAGGATCTTTGTTTCATTGTGAAGGAGTTGAGTGTTTGTGGTTGTCAGGCAGTTAGTGATTGTTCTGATTGCACTATTTTGTGTGGTTTGCAGCTGTGTGTTTTAACTTTTGAGGAGATTGAAGACCAGGCAGGTGAGGCATAGTTCAGTTGGAGTGGATGAATTGTTTTAATAGGATGTTGAGGGATTCTTTTTCTCATCCAAATCTGGTACCAGTTAGTGCTCTGAGGGCATATAGTTTTGTTTGCCTTTGTGTTGATGTTAATGATGTGGGGAGTGAATGTCATGTGTGTGTTTCACTCAGTGGGAGACTGTCCATTCCTGTTGACTAGAGGGCGTGAGCTGGATTCGTGTCTGTCTGGAGTTAAAAGAGTGATTGAAGACTTCTGTGGAGATGCAGACATTCTGATCTGGGTAAACCATTGTTCCAATTTGTAATGTAGTGCTGCATATTTGATGTTGCTACCATGGTGTCTGGGTGTTGTGATGCGATTGTGGGCTCTCCTGCAAAGGAAAAGACCTCCATGTTGAGGTTTGTCTAAGGTACAGGGATTTTTTGCAAATGGAGATGAAGAAAGTCGGAGAGGGAACTCATTTGCAGAGTTTGTTTTAGAGATGACGCCATTGTGAATGACTCTGGCATGGTGGTTTGCTATGAAATTGGCCAACCACTTTTTGTTACTGTTGTAGAGGATGGAGTCAAGTTTTTTTTATTTTATTTTATTAAGGATGTGTCGGGGGAGAGTGGCAGAAGCTTTCTCAATTTCTGCTGCCTTTACTACTGTGTAGGAGACAGGTTGTGGTTGATTGAAACCATCTAGGGTATGTAAATGGTTAAGGAAATATTTAGCGAGCTGTTCATATCCTGCGGGCCACAACAAGAATACACCCATTCTCCTCTTTATGCATGGGTTATGTTCTGTAAAAATCTCGCACAAAGAGAAATCACATATAGTGCCTGATCTCAACCTTTAAGTTTTTGAAACAGATTGATGATTTAGACAGTGAGCAGTTCATTGAGAGATGTATGGATAGAGCAAGCAGGGGACATAACATGAAATTAAGCAAGAAACTTGTTAAAAAGGTGTAAAGTATGAGACTGGTGGATGAATGGAATAAAATGATTGAAGACATGGTTAATGTAAAAGCAGACATGAATTCAAGAAGCTGTATGATAGTAGTAAATGTTTAAGAGATGAAGTCCCTTTAGTTTAGAGCTCCTTCCCTGCATAGTACAAATAGGTTATTACAAATAGGGAATTACAGAGCTTTCTGATGTTTTCCTCTGTTTCATATTCCTTGGTTTAGCCCATTAAGAGCATGTGACCCCTATGTGCCATATTGCTCCAGTTCACTGTAGCACACACACCCTTAACACCCTCTTTCATATTCAGACCAATGTAGCTCAAAGTATCTTTCATTCCATTCTTCTATCTCATTCTTCATCTCCCTCTCTTCCTTTTTATCTCCATTTCTAGCACATGTATCCTCTTAGTCAGTCTTTCCTTCCTCTATCTATCTGTCTATCTATATCTCTGATGCCTTTTCCCACCTGGAACTCACTCAAGGGGCTGGCTAAAGCAATGGCATCTCCATAACTAATGAACTCCATTGCTGGTTATTAGCCTTTAGTGCCTCACCCTTAACAGGCCATTAACAAAAGGCAGCTCTAGTGCAGTGTTTGCAGAGGATCCTACCTAATGTTCCTACTGACTTTGTCTACCTAATGCTCATGCATAGAATTCCTACCTGTTACTTCTACCTAATGCTCTTAGCTAAATGTTCCTTCCCCCTACCTCTCTCTATTCCTCCTACCATTTTGCCAAAAGCAGGGCTTGGACATAGTGCTTATTTCAGGAAAATCTAGAGTTGCAGTTGAGAGTTGTCAGTTGATTGTTGTAGTGTTATGTATAACAAGGAGAGACTGAATGTTTGTGGACAGAGTGCCAGTAGTCCATGTGTAGGTTAGGAAGAAAGAAAAGACAGCTACCTGTGTCAGGGGAGTTCAACTTGACAACCAATGAAATGCTGGCTGACTAAGCTGCCATCACTAACCCTCCCAATACCCAGGTGGGTAGTACTGGTAATATACCTCCCTTGTCATTAACTGCCTCGCATCTTCCACCATACTCATCCCCTTTGTATGTTTGAACCTTTTCAACACATCCTCCTCAGTTTTCTCAGACATACTCCACTTACTATCACACCTCTCTGCCATAGTGACACTTCTTACTTCATATTTTGCTCTCTTGCATTCCATTTCCTACACATCCACCCTTTTTTGTTCTTTTGCAATTAGGGCTACCCCTGCTGCTGCTTCCCTTTGTTCTCTTTTTCTCCTCACACTGTTCACCTCCTTCCAAAATATTTTCTTATTCTCTCTGACGTTTGCCAACACTTTCTCATCCCATCTCTCATTTGCTCTCTTTTTCATTCCCAGCACCATCTCTTGACCTCCTGCCACATCCTCTTGTATATTTCCTTATCACTTATGTGGTGATGCTTCTGTCTCCACCAAATGCATAGCAGAGGTTATTGTTGTGGGAATTGAAGCATTTATCCTCTCTTCGTTTAAGATGACCTCTTCTTTCAATCCATCATTATACTGTTCCTGTTCTGAGGCCATTCGGGTAAGGGATCATGCTTATAGGTCTTAGAAAAAGCTTTACTTCCTTCAACTCCCATTTAGCATTTATCACGGCTTGTAATCATTACAGGTATGTTTTCCGTGAGGCAAAGCATTCCTTTATTCAAAGGTAGTGTAATAACCTCTCCTCGTCGTCCACTGATAGGTCTTTTTGGTGTTTAGCTTAGGGGATCATTAACAACTTCTGTTGCTCTACCTATCCTTCACTTTTCTGTTCTAATGGTACTGTGGCTGTCTCTCCCATAGACAAAACAGCTCTCCTTGGTTTCTGTTTCACATCTAACTCCACCTTCGATGACTCTAACATTCCTTCACCCCTTGATGCTCCTCTTACTAACCTTATGCCCTTCTCCGTAATTTCTTTTTGGACTGTCAGAAAAGTGCTTATTTCTTTGGACACTAGTAAGGCCTATGGTTCTGATGACATCCATCCCTGTGTACTGAAAGAGTGTGCCTCTGAACTTGTGCCTGTGTTTGCTTGTGTGTTCCATTCTGTTTAAAAACCAGAACTTTTCCTTCTTGGAAGCATGCTGTTGGTACATCACATCCTTAAGAACGGTGGCCATTTTAACCCCTTGAACTATCATCCTTTTGCTTTGACAACTACCATTTCCAAAGTCTTTGAATCCCTCCTCAAACCATATCCTTAAACATCTTGAATCTCACAGTTTTCTCTCTGATCACCAGTTCACCAGGTAAGATCCACTGGTGATATTCTTCCTATCTTACTAATGTCTGATCATCATCCTGAAAGATTTTGGGTAATCCTATGTAATTGCCCTTGACATATCCAAAGCTTTTGACAGGGCATGGCATCAAGATCTCATCTCTGAGCTTGCCTGTTTTGGCTTCCCTCCCTCACTTTGGTCCCTCATATCTTGCTTCCTCTGTAGCTGATCTGTCTCCCTGTTGGTGATGATCAGCCTGCCCCACTTTCTTCATCGATAGCAGTGTCTCTCAAGGTTCTGTCCTGTCCCTTACATGTTTATTCCTTTTTATCAACTATTTCCTCTCTTCCATAAATAATCAAATGCACTTGTATACTGACAGCACTGTGTTCATCCACATCCTTCAGTTCTGCTCCTTCTTCTCATGCTCAGTCTTCATCACGTCTCAACACAACTTCTTTAAAAAACTCAGGCTTGGACAGGATATCTCAGTGGGTTAGATGATATCCGGTTAAGTTAAATGCCTCCAAGACCCAGTTTCTACCCATCTCTTATTCGAAGATTCCTTACAACTTTTCTCTCTCCTTTGAAGTTCTTTAATTCTACCTTTTGACCCATTGAACATTTGTGGTAGTACTCTAACTTCTGCTTTCTCTGGAAACCCACACTACAGAAATCGATAAGTCTGCCGCTAAGGAATTGGGAGTCCTGTTTAGATGTCAAAATTTCTTTTCTTCTGAACATTTGTTCTGTTTATACAAAGGATTGATCCATCCTTATATGGAATACTGCTCTCACATCTGAGATGGTTCTTGCTTTACACTTGTACTTGACAGAGTTGAGTCAAAGGTGGTTCTTTATATAAACTCTTCCTGACTAACTACAAAACTTGACCCTCTTGCCCTACACCTCAGTGTTGGTTCACTTCCCTCTTCAGTTGGTATTACTTTGGTTTTTTCTCCCGAGAGCTGGCTACCTGTTTACCCCCACCACTAGCTACACCTCGCAATGCTCAGCAAGCTGCTGTGTCACATGACTACTATGTGACCATTTGCAGCTGAAGGATGGGGCCGCTTTGATAACTGTTTCTTTCCTTACATGTCTTCCCCAGTAACTATGACCGGGCACATTTTAGAAGACAGGTTTTTTTTTACTTTCTTCAAAATTCGTAGTACTTTCCCTTGTTTTTTTTTTCTGTTTCATAATCATCTCTGTATTTCACTTAAGGCCTGGGTTTGCTGTGGACTTTTGTCCATGACAGGAGCCTCCAGTATAAAAAAGAAAAGAACATGACCTTGTTTGCACTCATTAAATCTATACTTGTTATGTGTACTGTACTAAAACCAAAGCCACCGTCCACAGCCAAGCCCCACAGACAATTACTGTACATGATTTATCTTGACTAGTTCATATGCCCCAGTACTGTCCTAAGATAACACATATCTCCACAGCATGTCTCACCCTCTTTAGTATTCAGGCTGGAGAAATGAATATCATTACATAACATTCATTAGTAATAAAATGGTATTAAATATTTAATAGCATCATAAACAATAGTGAGGTAGTATATTTCATTATATACATTATGGGTGTTTGAATTCTGCATGTTTCTACATCAGAACTATGTTTTTTTCAGTTTTGAAGTGCCACACATGTGAAAGAGCACCATCTCTGGGTAGACATGGAGAAATGAGTAGTGAAGTTCAGGCAGTGTAGATATATGATCCAATGGGTTGGAGTGTCACATGCTTAAAGGAGCTTTTGTATGTGACTCTGCATGTGCAGAATACATCACATTCAGATTTTGTAACTAGTTAGCTAGAGGTTACATACTTGCAGTCAACCATGTTTTCAAACCACTCATCTTTCATTGAATATGTTTCACTTTCCTTCTGATAGCTGTTTGATCTCACACCCTTCACTTTACTCCACATTTGTTTTACACACAACTTTGTAGATTACTCCCTCCAGAAATATCAACCATTCCTTTTCTTTTGGCTGTATTTAGGGAAGATATGCTGGCATGTGCAAGAGTTACATGTGGTATGCGATAGGTGGGAGGTGGGCAGATTAGCAAGTTTAGTGAGTTGTGGGATGAAGTAAAGTTGCTAGTGAGAGAGAAAAGAGATGTATTTGGGAAATACCTACAGGGAAGGAGTGCAAATGATTGATGGATGTATAAGGGAGTGTAGCATGTCAAGAGGAAGGTGTTAGGATTGAAAAAGAGGGCAAATGAGAGTTAGGGTGAATGAATATCAGTAAACTTTAGGAAGAATAAGATGTTTTGGAAGGAGGTAAGTAATGTGTGAAAAGCAAGAGAACAAATTGGACCATTGGCAAAGGGGGTAGAAGGGGAAGTGGTAACAGGTTAGTGATGAAGTGAGTATTTTGAAGGACTGTTGAATGTGTTTGATGATAGAGTTGTAGATGTAGGGTGTTTGGATTGGTGTGGTATGCGAAGTGAGAGAGTAATGGAGAGTGGTTTGGTGAAGAGAGAAGAGGTAGTGAAAGTTTTACATAAGATTAAATGTAGTAAGGCTGGAGGGGATAGTTTTGCTGTTGAATTTATAAGAAAAATGGGGTGACTATGTTGGTGATAGGTTGATAAGGATTTTCCTCATACGTATGGAATATGGTGAGAAGCAAGGGGGATAAAGGTGAGTGCTCAAACTACAGAGATACAAGTTTGTTGAGTGTACCTGGTAAGTTGTATGAGATGGTAGTGACTGAGAGGGTGAAGGCATGTACAGAGCATCAAATTGGAGAGGAGCAGTGTGGTTTTAGAAGTGGTAGAGGATGTGTGAACCAGGTGTTTACATTAAGGAATATGTATGAGAAATACATAGACAAGCAGGTGGATTTGTATTTGGCATTTAAGGATATGGAGGAAACATATGATAGGGTTGATAAAGATGCCTTGTGGAAAGGCCTAAGAATATATAATGTGCAAGAAGCTATCTGTATTTATATCTCCGATGCCTGTTCCCATTTGGAACTCACTCAAGTGGGTGGCCATGGCAGTAGAGTCTCCAAAACTGGTGAACTCCAGTGTTGCTTTTTAGCCTTTAGTGCCTCAAGCTTAACAGGCCACTGGCAGAGAAGTCTAGAGCAGCGTTTGCAGAGGCTCCTACCTAAAGCTCCTGCTGACTACTTCAATAATGCTATCTGTCTATATTTCTGATACCCATTCCAATTGGAAATCCCTCAAAGGGGTGCCTACGTCAATAGCGTCTCCATAACTAATAACTTAATTGCTGCTTATTAGCCTCAAGTTCCTTACCCATAACAGGCCACTGGCAGAAGGCAACTCTAGCGCAGTGTTTGCTGAGGCTCCTACCTAATGTTCCTACTGACTGCTTCCATCTAATGCTCCTTCTGACTATTTCTACCTAAAATTTCTACCTGATGCTCCTGCCTAAATGTTCCTACCTACTACTTCTTTCTACTTCTCCTACCATTTTGCTGAAAGGAAAGGCTAGCGCATAGTGCTCACTGCAGGAAAATATAGAGTTATGAAGAATGAGCTGTGTGATTAAGTGTTTTGACGTCAGGTGTTACGTATGACAGGGAGAGATTGTACATTTGCGGACAGAATGTCAGTAGTCCATGTATTAGTGAGGCAGAAAGAAAAAACAGCTACTTGGGTCAGAGGAGTGCAACTTGACAACCACTGAAGTGCTGATTCACTAAGCAGATGTCTCTAATCCTCCTACTATCCAGGTGGGTAGTACTGGTAAAATACCTCCCTGGTCACTGGCTTCCTATCAACTACTACCATATATATATATATATATATATATATATATATATATATATATATATATATATATATATATATATATATATA
>JAYMFT010154712.1:0-12549 GCA_038088735.1 Panulirus argus
ATATATATATATATTTTTTTTTTTTTTTTTTTTTTTTTCATACATATTCGCCTTTCCAGCACAATTGAATCAAATCTTCACTATTAACATGTGCGCTTTGTGGCTGCACTGACCTTGACTAGATTATCAGAAGAGAACACGTGTTTGTGTCTGTCTCCAAAACGTCTCCAACCGGCCTTCCCGTGTACAGGCGATTAAACTTAGATATTAATTACAAACCCTCAGGGTATGTACACTGTCCTCACTGTTAATTAACTGTGGCCAGACATTGTGTTAGAACTCATCTGCACAAGTATTACCTGACAGAGAACAGTAGGGAAACTAGTTTAAGGCTTTGTTCTCCTGTTCTCAAGTCCGTCGTTGACGAATGACCTGTCGTTCGGAAGAGAGAAATCGTGTACGTAGATGAAATATTGAAATATCTCTCTGTCTCTCCCTCCCTCTCTCCCTCCCCTCCCCCCTCTCTCTCTCTCTCTCTCTCTCTCTCTCTCTCTCATCATTTCTCGGAGTAAGACAGCATCTCAGTGGCTCCTATGACACAGGTTTCTGTCTCGTTTTTTCTTCCTCAACCACAGCTGCGCTGCTAGCTTTCAGTCCATGAACACAGATCCTCTCCCTCTCATACATAACACGCATCTCACTCGACGCACATTATCGATCGAGCTTACGGGTATCGTTACTTCTTTTGTTGACTATATATCAGCCAATGGAAGATTTACCATACTTGCCAGACCAAAAAAATCAAGCACAGCCTGTGGTGATGCTCGGCCATTAATCTAGCCAACTGAAATATCACCGTCACAAACAGTCACCCAACTTTTGTCAGGTGGAGAAGGTACGTTGTTTGGCCTGTAAGCAGTGATTCCACGTAGTTATCCGGTAATCAGCAAGTTTTAAACGATTCCGTCATGCAAACGCTTAAGGTGGGTCGGTTGTTCATGATCCGTACATGAAATGGTGCATTGTGCGTTCGCACTTGTCTCCTAATGCCCAGAGTAATGATATCTACTCCTCCTTTAATGAAAATATTTTTATCTGTAACAAAGTCCTTTCCAGTCCAAGTCACTTTATACTTGAAGGTATGACAATTCTTCCCCAGCCTTAAGGTTCTTGTCTTGTGTAACCTTACTAAGGCATTACAAGAATCACAATCGTTTAATGCATGACATACGTGCGTCCAGGCCCATGGGAGAGCAGATACCTATCATTAAGTTGATGTCTTTTCCTGTCACTAATAACTCTGTTGCTGGGAAGCTGTAAGACATTGCTATCCCCGTCTACATCCCCCACTTACATCTGTGTTTAGGTACTTGAGCAATACTGTGGTAAAACAATCACATTCAACATGAAAAGCGTGTTAAAGTATGTGGCAATACACAGAGTCAGGAGGATCCTCTGAAGAACCATCGTCAGCATGTTCGTCGATTCAAAAGCTAAGCTAACAATACCTCGGTTTCAGGAGTATTTCCCTGGGATCGAAACCGGGAACTCTTTCTTCAGTAACGGGTTCACTCCTAATGAACCGATGTCTAAGCGCTTCTTCGCAATAGGGAGTTAAGTTCGTAAACTTGTAGCAACATTATCACATTATGTCTTGTACGGTTACGCAGGACGGCCCAGACCAGAACGAATTTGGTACCGAGTGTTTTGGGAGACTCCGTATTGAGTCTACTCGTGTATTTTGACAAAAAAGAAATCAACCTCTGTGTTCGAGGACAGTTCCTCCTCCGTCAATACTTCTCTCAACATTTCTCATTTATTTATTAGGTTATATAATATGAACGTGCGCAGTACAGGAAAGAAATCCAGAGTTAGAGCTAACATCATTAGAGGAAAGTCATGATGAATTTAGTATCTCTGTACCTTGATTATATATAAAGAGTAGGGACTCCCTTGCTGAATATATAATTCCAAGGTACACGAAGTAAGTGGTGGTGTCCTGCTCTTAGTTAAGGTGAACCTTAATGGCGCGCTGAGAATGTAATTACTTCCTTTTTGTGGAAATTATAGATGAGCCTCGTAAGAGAATATCAGTAGGATTAGTTTACATGCCCCGCACACAAAGGTAAGTGAAGAACGTAATGACCAACTGGCAGACGTTCATAATGAACAGTATATCAAGGGAAATCTTATCACCCCAACAGAGAGGTAGGGAGAATACTAAGAGCTCCGGGCTTCGTCTCTTTTGAAACTTAACTAACAGTGTCCTAATACAGTTCCTTGAGAAATATACTTGCAAGGTTAACATACTTCAGGTACAATGAGATCATCGAAAGATTAATTACATGTTGCGATATTGCTTGCAGTATTAACCAACGGAAGTCACGAAAATATCAAATCTTAAACTGGCAAATTCTCATTAACTTGGCAATGCTCTTGACTGGATAAACCGGAATGATACTGTCAATAAACACGGTATGAAGGTAGCGTACAAAAGATTCAGCGAGAGACATTCATTTTCACTGGAGGTAAGCCAAAATGATAAAACAATGAAATAAACAACTGTCTGTTGTCTGAGAAGATGACACACGGGAAAATCAAAAACAGAAATACCAGAGTGATTAAGTAATTTACATAAATATATTCTTAAAGATTAACACCTTATATGTCAAAGTAAAACGTCAATATGAATCATATAGTGATGAAAACAGAAAAGGAAACCTTAAGGATTTTGAAGCTACATAATTTTCCAGTCATCTGGTCTATGACTTACGGAAAGCGGTGAATTGATTGGAGACAATGAAATTTTTGCAAAGACTTTAAATGATTTCTTTCCCGTAATTTCTAATAAAGCCATGTCTCTTGTTCCAGATCGATTCCCATCACTAGAGGAGGAAAATGATTTTGCAGCATACTAACCTGCTAGACAAATACATATTGTCGGGATAAACGAATTAACTACTATAGAAGTTCTCTATATCTTTCATCCTAATTCAATGAAAGAAGCTACAAGCGAGATAGTTAAACTGTCGACTGTTATTTCCAGGAAGTTCCTTTCTGCCGGAAAAGTTTCATTGGACTGGTAACTTGCCAGTAGATCCCTGACGCTCAAAAAAAAGATGACAAGTTCCTTCCCAGATTAAATCATCCAGTTGACTTGACGTCTGGAGTTAGAAATCTTATGGAAACTATCATCCCACACAAGTTTGTAAATCGTTTACAGGACCTCCTCTGGATCAACAGTTTGCAATATGATTATCGACAAATGTATAAGATTCCTGTTGTGGAAAGCTCAACATTTATGATTAATGTAAAGCAGTTGATATCATTAATCCAGACCCTCTGAACACAGTAGATAAACTTCCATTAATGAATACGAGCAAGAGATAAGCCGCATGGCAAACATGACACTGTACTTCACTAATTAGCAAATTGCTTGAGTAGTCACGAATAAAGATTTTGACTGACAATCAAGCCTCAGAATGGGTAGGCATAATGAGTGGTGTGTCGGAGAGATCTATCTAGGAACCGGTTCACTTTCTGGTGCGCATAACTGACAATGAAGTTGGAAAATAAAAAAAAAGTTGTAGAAGAAGCTAAGTCAGAGCTCCGACAGAGATTGAACGTCTGCTGCTTCAATCTGATACAATGTACACAAACCTGCACGG
The DNA here is from genome assembly GCA_038088735.1 of Panulirus argus. NCBI lineage: Eukaryota > Metazoa > Arthropoda > Malacostraca > Decapoda > Palinuridae > Panulirus > Panulirus argus. The sequence goes on from JAYMFT010154712.1 coordinate 3,609, forward strand.
TGCGTACCGGAACATGAAACACTTCACTTCCCTTGAAACCCTCTCTGATATCATTTCAGCGCGGGATCATTACAAAGATGTTCTTCGTAAAGTTAGGTGCACGTTCAAAAAAAGTAAGTGTGCTGATATGACATCATCTGACAAATCTTTTTGGCCCGAAACCAAAAGCATCTCCAACAACTGTAAATGAACCTTTCCTCCTCTTTTCCCACCTGTTCAGTCTACTGCTAACTCTCCAAATGAATAAGCCACTCTTTCTGGTACCTTCTTTTCCTCTAACTCAGCTTTGGATGATTCTCTGTATCTAATCCTCCGCCCCAACTCCTCCCACTGAACCCATACCATCTCGTACAATCTCCTCGCACAGGTTCCTCCAAGTACTCACCCCAACTCCAGGTGGACAAGGCGTATGGCTAAGGTGGCATACCTCCTCATGTTCTCAGGGAGTGTCTCTCTGAGCTAGTACCAGTCCTTGTTCGCGTATTTCTTCTCTGTCTAAAACTCCAGACTTTCCATCCACTTAGATGTACGCCTTGGTGCAGCCCATCCCTAAAAGAATGAGACCGTTCTAACTCCTCATTTCTATCATCTCCAAAGTCTTTGAACTGTCCCCAAACGCTTAGGATGTCAGTGTGGATTTCACAACGTTAGATTCACTGGTGATCTGAGCTCTCATGTGACTCACCTCTTTTCCTCTTCTCCCAAGGATTTTGTTGAAACTATTGTCATAGCCCTCGACATCTACAAAAGCATTTGTCACGTTGGAGCGTACGTCTTTTTTTTTTTTTTTTTGTTAGCTGAGACGGGACGGGCAACTGAGGCCCTAATCAAGGCCATCCCGTTGACGCTATATATAGATATTTATACCCTAGCTGAGCCAGGTACCCATTTTATCGACCAGCCCATAGAAGTGGATGAATAGATGGGTTGACTGTGGACAGACTGCCGTAACCAGGATTCGAACCTATGCGCTTGACCCTGGGCGGCCCGTGAATGCGTCAAGGTCAGGAACGCTAACCCTTTCTCTCTTCGCTGATGCACATCATCCTCTCCAGGCGTTCCATTACAGTAGCTGTCGATGGAGCGACTTTCCCCTCCTATCCTATCAATAGCGGTGTTCCTCAGGGTTTTGTCTTTTCACATACTCTGTTTCTTCTCTTCTAAATGATCCTATCTTTTCTACATCTAACCCCATTGACTCATGCTCATGATTCCATTTTACAAAGCTCATCTCTCTTTTCCTCCCCTTCTTCCTTTAAAACTCGTTCTATTTCTCGTACTGATCATATATCCTCACTCAGTTCGTACCAACGCAGTAACCTTATTAAATCTGATGGTGGTAAAACACAATTTCTCCTTGTGTCTTTCTCTGTGTCACTCGCTTTCCTCTGTACAGTTTCAAGACTACATCATTTAACACCCTCTCACCAAAACACATAGGTATAGTGTAAACACACACACACACACACACACACACACATACACACACACACACACACAGAGGCTGTAATCTTTAAGTTTACCCACCCTGGAAGAGAGAAGAGTGAGGGATGACCTGATCACAACCTTTAAGTTTTAAAACAGATCGATGACGTGGGCAGTGAACAGTTCTTTAAGAGATGAAGGGATAGTGCAGCCACAGAAATAACACGTAATAAAATAAAAAAACTTTTTGAAAAGATGTAAAAAAGGTCTTTTGCAGTATAAGAGCGGTCAGTGAATGGAACTGAATGACTGAATACATGGTTAATACAAGCAGCATACATGAATTTAAGATGTATGATAGTAAAAAATGTTCAAGAAATGAGCCCTACGAGTGTAAAACTCCCCCCTCCCATGTGCGATACAAATTTAATTACAGGTAGATAATTCCACACACACACACACACACAAACAGAGAAACACATAAAGTGCAAGGAAATTCATACAAATACAGGAACAGGAACTTGGAAACTTATGCACACAGACAAACTGGGGGCTGGTGTAGGTGGAAGGGAGAGAATCAATACACTGGAGAGGAAGATAAATGACGAAAGTCTTTGTTTCATCTGGAAGAAGAAAACTTGGGTGAAAAGTTTAAAAGGGGATAAAACATGTCCAGAGGAAAAGCAGCCACTGAGAAACATGACCGAGCACATCAAAGAGTGGATGGAAATGGGTAGATCTATAACGTTGGCAGAAACATTTAATCATGCTATGGATCGAGAGGAACGAGGAAACAGAAAGATGCAAATACTTGTAGCAAGAATCCTAAAGAGAGAGGAGAAGCTATTGGCCAGACAACAGACCATGAAACAGTCGGTGGTATGAAAATGGTCAAAATATTTGGGAAACTAATGAAGAAGGAAGATGAGAAGCAAAGCAGTGATGATATCTGGGTTACACGAATGTTGTACCGAGTCAAATAAAAGGAAAATATATATAAAAATAAAACAGGGAGGAAGATGACAGGTTACATAAAACATTTAGAGGCATTACGCATGCAGAGTTAGGCCTCGGCTATGGTACGATCAAGAACACTTGAAAAATATTGTCGTAAGAAGAGTGGTCGACTTCTGACGAGAGGAGCACGGCGGTAAGACCTGGAACATGATGCTACACGCCTTGTTCACGATGGTTCGTCCCTTGGGTTTGACCCTAGAGCCGTTCTAATGAGCCGTACTCTCGTGCGTATTCAAGGGTTACATCGTAGTGATCAAAAGGTTAAAGATCTCCCTCAAGTCTTGAGTGGGAGGTGCTTATATGGCGGTGCCATATCAGAACGATCAGATGAAGGGAAGTGCTTAAAGGTAATAATAATATCCACAAGGATAAGAAATATTAGAGAGAGAGAAAAAAAAAAATCACAGCATATGCATTCAGTTTCATTCAATTTCCTCCCACCTTACTCCTTGCCTAGCTCATTTCTTTATTTTAATTTCAGTAACCATAGTTTCTCTCATAAAATTCTCTTCTTATTCCATTTCTATCATATTTGTGTATACTTCCTTTTGTTTTTTGTATATTGCGCCCCTCACCTTCCATTCACATCTCCACGTCTCTTTCTATGCATTTCATTTCGTCGGACTTTCCTACTATATCCCCCTGAGTCCAGACCATTTCGTTACAGTTCGCTCCATTTCCTTAATGTCGCGCCCATTTCTTCTCTTCGCTTTATTTTTCTTCATTTCCTGGTATTGCTTTTCACTTACTTTGATATCCCTCCCAGTCCATCCAATTTCGCTATATATGGCCACATTTCGTTAAATTTTACATTCACTGTTCTGTGTTCTCGCTCTAATTTTCTTCATTCTTCTTCCTATCCATTTCGTTTCATTTTCTTCCCATTCTGTGGATAAGGTATATGCAAATTACCAATTACTGATAATCCTCCCTCTTTTGTAGTGAATAATATTTTATAATTGAGTCTCTTTTAAATCATACATCTGAGTGACGTGCTCTGGAGTCGATTTTCCATCGCTCGTGCTCGCTCTCTCTTCCAGCTGGTGCACACCTGCTCCATCCTATGAGGAATGGATCCTATTCCCGGACCCCATTTGTACTAGTCTTAAAAATCAAGTCCGCTTCTGTGCCGTTTCTTTCGGATCCACATCGAAGGTCACCGTCATCGTCTTCCATTTTTACAAACAACCTCTTTAAGTCCCAATGGTCTGTTGCAGTTTGAATTCATGTGTATTCAGTTCTACATGTATTTGTCGTAGCGTATTGCTACCTGGGCGTGTCAAGGTTCACGTCGCTGGTTTTGCCCTTTGGTCTCACAGGCTGGTGCCTGCATCATGTCGGCAGGTTTGCCTGAGAATCTTCATCGGCTGATTCTCTTTTCTGACCTCCACGTCCTGTGTGATGTTGAAATGCTTCGAAACCTCTTTAAGAGTTTCTGATCCTTCTCTTTTGTGCCTTGGGCATTCGCCTCAATTTTCTTCCCCCTTTGACTTATTTTCTTTTTCTATACTGACATCAGCGGCTAATTTGCTGTGTTGTACCCAATCCATCTGTAATTCTCGCAAAAGGATTAGAGAGGTCACACAGATGGTCTTTGTTGGACCCCAGTTGGTAAATAATCATTACATTATTACATTAGGTGTTACAGTTGATTCTTTACATAAGCTTAGAATCTTCCCATTGACCTTTCTACTATTTGCTTCTATCTCTTCTCTTGTTTTTCCTCGCTTCCATTTTTTTCCCTTGCATTTTTACCTGTTATCAATGACGATATCTTTGTCGGAAATCTTTAATCTGCCCTTTCTTCTCTTCCTATTCTGCTTTATCTTTGCAGATCAAAGTAAAGTTAGATCATTTGGAATGGCAAATGGTGATGGGTAATTTTCTTCCCACAAAATGATTAGAAATCTTTTACTTCTCTTTCAGGCTACTTCACAAAGCCGTTAACAACAAGCCCTCATCGAGAAGGATGCCAGTAACAAAATCTCCCGCTACGATGTAGCAAAAAATAGCAGAATGTCGTGTGTTTAATAATAGGCTGAATAATAACTCTGCATTTCATCTGATACAGGTGCAAATCAATTTACTTGATATGTCTCGAAAGTCTCTATACTTCAAAGAGTACAATGTCAAGAGACATTATGAGTCCCGCCGTAAAGACCTTCCATTGTCCCCACGAGAGGTGCGAAAAAAAAAGGTGTTTTTAAAGATCTGTATCTGTACTGCAATATATCTTTAAAAGGTGTGTCGTGGAGGTGTGGGTTGTGCAGGCTAGTTATGTGGCTAAATGTACGACTAAGAGCGTGAGACCCTTCACAGATAGAATGTTTGTGAAGAAGTGCTTAGGGAAAGTAACGGAAGATATGCGCCCTGTTGAGCTATCTTTCATCGCAAAAGTCAGCTTTCCTACATTTGCTATCAACAGGCGTGGTGGAGATATGAGAAAAAAGTTGCATACTGCATTAAGTAACAAGACAAAACAATGGAAATAATTTTTCTCTAGCACTATTATTTGAAAGCAGTGACGACGGACACTACCCAGTTGTTATTCTCTATAGAGGTGCGCCGACTTTAAAACGGAAGAACTGTGTGCTTTCCAGAATTTGAAAGACACTGCTACCTCTAGTGAGTTTTCATGAATATAAATGAACCTGTAAAAGTGCAAAACCTGAATCAGAATGAGGTGAAAAATGTGACAAGTGATGGCGTAAAAGATGTGATGGAAAGTAAAACTCGTATATTGGAAGAATTAGTGAAGGAATATTGAAATGAAATGGTTTACTTCCCATGCAATTTTACTTTGCCATCCACCAACAGGTCTTACGCAGTGAGCCTCTCTGTGGTGGGAAAAGGTAGTGAATGTTGTATCAAACGAGAATGTTGTCAGCCGTCATGCCCTGCATTACTGAATGCTCCAACATTTTCTGTCTATGAAAAGAGCAGAGTAAAACGATGTGTTGTAGTGTATCGAAGTCAGGTGGATTAGCAGAGGAAGTGTTCGAAGAGAGTCACCTGCTTTTCGTCTTGAACTGAAATCTTTCTTACAGAAAAAGGAAAAAGCCAAAAATTGCTTTCTGACAATGAATGGATCTGGGATTTGGCGTTCTTTAGTGATTTAATTGAGTATTCGAGTAACTTGAATCTAAAGTTACAGGGTAAAGGGAACTTGGTATCTGACATGCAAGCTGAAGTTAAAGTTTTTTAACAAAAGTTAGACAGTTGGAAAACTTGTCACAACCGTTTTGTTGTAAAGAACTTTATTTGATAAAAGCAGATGTACATCGTTCCCTATGGAAAGATACACTGATTCAGTAAACCTCTAGAAAATGGAATTCAAGACAAAATTCAGCGATCGCTATGAGCGTGACAAGGAAATATGAATATTTCAGAAACCATTCACAGTGTCTCCGGAAGAATCAAGTGATGTGTACCAGTTGGAGCACATTTATCCGTAAACCAATGATTTTCTATGAGACTTTTGTCGAGAAAGTTGTCTGCTGAACATTCATTCAGACCTTGCTTACATATTTATCAATCTTATAATGTTTACCGTACGTATATTCACACTCCCTGGCAGCATGTGTGTGCAAACTTTCTCGTGTGTGAAGATAATGAAGTCCAGAAGTCAACATTTGCTGATGAACATTTACATAGCTTTTAATGATGTTTGTCACTGACATTAACCATGACCTTGACATTAATGTCTAGCAAACAGACTGCAGCCCAAGGATCACATTACCTAAAGAGGTAGTTTCTTGCATGCTTTCTGTTTTCCCAACAGGATGTGTATTGTCGAAAATGATTTTATTTCTGTTGCCATGATACGAGATTATTTTGTTAAAAATTTTCATGAACTTTATAGTTTCATTCTTTTATCATACTAATTACTTACATTTGGTCATATTTACGTTCAGTAGTATTTTCAGGTTTATTCCTATTTCACTATAGCGCACCTTATTATTCTTGCTACGTAATAAACACATTAGTGAAAAGTTATATTCATATGTGTTTCACTAGCGCACATTTCTTGATTCAAAGTGCGGCCTTCGTCCCTCCTTAAATGATTCAACAAGGTCCTCAGGTGCATAATGGTTAGGGACCATTGGTCTAAAAGATTTGTTACATGTGGCCTCCTTTCTCCGAGACCATGTTACCTTTCACTTAGGTCCTTTCTGCTCTTCAAGTAACAATCCATTTGCATATGGTTATCTCTACCAGCATTTAGTAAATCACACTTGTCGGATATTTATCTGCAATTAAGTCTATGTCGATCTCTTTTCTTAAGAACAGTAATGGGCACGTTACCTGCTCTCTACTTATTCATTCCCCTGATACTTCAACTTTTATCAGCGCAGTGTCAGACAAACTTTCAATAGCAGCTTGTCAAGTGTTATTACACGTTCCTTGAGCACACAAGAAAAATCTTCGTCAGGTTTATGAAACCGTATGTGGATCAAGAGCCTTCAATATTCATATATCTTTATCTCCTAAGTATTAATGTGTACCTTTTTTCATGTCCTCCTCCTCCTCCCTCTCCCATCTACTTACCGGTGCAGTGAAAGCATTGTCCCTTGCAAAATACTATTTTGAGCTTATTCTTTGCCTCTTATGTTTTCTCATCGTCTTCAATAGCCTTATCTCCCTTCGCCCCGCAGCCTCACCAACGGTTTTTCTTCAATTGACAGTTTACTGATAGATTTAAGGAATAGTTTTCTTTCATTTTCGCTGGCCTTTTTTTTTCACATATTTTTCTCTTTCCTTGCTTTCTCATGCATAACTCCTCGATGTGCTAGTCCTGCTTGCAGGAGCTAAAAATTTGTCCTTATCAATTGTGTGCGTCTTTGTAAATGTGTTTGAGGTAAAGCAATATGTTTAGATGTCTCAAAAATTTATCTTTCCCTTGTGGTTGTTGATTCCCTCGAGCAGTTCTTGAGCGATTCTCAGAAACTTTAATCATGATTTCAGTGCTTTCTTCTATTTTCACGAAACCATTTCCAAAATCATAGCAGTAGACTAGATTATAGATCTCATACGCGAGGCTGTAACATCCCTTAGAGCTAAGTCCAGGAATGAATTCAGACACAATTACCTAAAGCTACAATGCGTATTTCATATTTTTATAGCTCACATGTTTGTATAATCCGGTCGACCACTTACAGATTTACTAGCTTTCAGTTCATCAAGTACAGAACTGAATTAAAAGCAGAGATCTAGAAAGTGAGAGAAATAATTATTGTTTAAGAGAATTATCACATAAATATTGTATCTAAAATGATGGAAAGTATATGATTTCAAAATGAATATACCTCATTTTCACCACATTTTCTAGTTTCATACAGGGTAACAAAGGAAATGAAACAAGGATCAACATTTTTGATCCTGTATAGATTAGAGGAATGAATATAAATTTGATCATCCCGGTATTTGAATAAACGAATATGTAAGATGCACATATGGACGAAAATTTACATCTGAGGTGTGTGTTTATGAGCCAGAACCACTTTTAGCACTTTCACCCACAATTAGCATTCAGTTGGATTCCTCTCATCTGTCGAATCTGGTGCATTGTTACTAAATACATCGATGTATATATAAAGTAAGTGAACATATATTCTACAATCTCCTCTCTGCCAAGGTATCAAAACAATCAGTCTTTACAATCTCTTTGGCACACATTAGTGCTCGTTAGTCACATTCTTTTTCATCAAGTAACAAGTTCTTTTCCTCCTGCATTGCTTTCAGAATCATATCCTCCTAAACATCATCTTACCTCTTCCATCTCACTTCTTTTTATCTGTACTTTAGCGTGAGCCAATTTCACTTAAGTGCCTCTAAAATTGCCTCACTTCTACCCAGGACGTTTATTCCATAGTTCCTCTTTTTCTTACCATTACATCATTACATATTCATTGTAATAATAACATATGTAGAACTTCATCCACTCTTTATTCAGCGTAAGCAGGCAACACACACTGCTAGGGAGATAGAGACTGTATGATAAAGAATTCCCCGTGAGAAAATGCGGAATAAATTTGATTAAGTAAAAGGAGTGGGTCAAATTAACCTTAATCTTCCATGAAGTAGAAGAATAGGTAGAAAGCATAACATGAAGGACGGAATCCGGATTATAGTCCTATTCAGGTTGAAATAAACATTATCTTCGGCCTCGTTGTCTTTGGAAAAAAAAATTCTAGAATATTAACTCATGAGATTATAGATTTTCTGCTGTACACCAATCATGCAATTACATCCCTCTCAAGAAATTCAATCGTAACCAGAATTATCTTGTTTTGTGATATGAAATATCACGAGGAAGCTTAGAGAAGCCTCCTCATGCGAAAACAATTCTGAAGCGTCGTTCATTTCCCGGAAATTCAGGAGAGTCATCTCTTCGGAAATATCGGGTGATTACGCCGTCGAGTCATATTCCCAACCTTTCAGGGAAGCGAACGTCACGAAAGATTTCCGTTAACCTCTAGGGGTCTCAGGAGATTATTCA
>JAYMFT010154723.1:0-12549 GCA_038088735.1 Panulirus argus
GACACACCCCCCCGCCCCTCCCCCCCACACCCCCTCATCCCCCCCCCCCCTCCGCCCCTCCTTCCCTTCCAGAGGTCTGTCGAGGACGGGAAGACCCGGCCAGGCCCGAGCGGGCCAGGGCAAAGCCATACACGAGAGACGCGTCGCGAAACACAATGGCGCCTGAATTGTGACGGGCGATGGTTATTTCCTCCATCGTATTATCCCCCATCAGCATTATCCCGACGGCGACCACCACGACGAAGACGACGACGCGTCGTCGTCGCCGCCTCCTCCCCCCACCGTGGTGTCGTCGTGGGACAAATGTGTGTCTCCGGGAACAAGGAAAAAAATACATGCGAGGTCAGCGGTTCGATCCGAAAGAGGAGTAGTGGCAACACGACAAGCAGACGCTTCGCTCGACCCCGTCACAAGATTACGAGATGGTGCCACGAGACGGTGCTGCGAGACGGTGCCACGAGATGGTGCTACGAGACGGTGCTGCGAGACGGTGCCACGAGATGGTGCTACGAGACGGCGCCACGAGATGGTGCTACGAGACGGTGCTACGAGACGGTGTTGCGAGACGGTGTTGCGAGACGGTGTTGAGAGACGGTGTTGCGAGACGGCGCTACGAGACGGTGGTGGGTGACCTCCTCCTCAAGATCACGCGATCTGAGAGCGCGTGTTAAGGCCGGCCAGCCAAGCCAGACAGGCCACATCGCTCGGACCTTGAGGGAGGGGTGGTCTTCTGTGTGGTCTGTGTGTGTGTGTGTGTGTAATACTCTCTCTCTCTCTCTCTCTCTCTCTCTCTCTCTCTCTCTCTCTCACGCACGCACACACACACACACACACACACACGAGCGGGCGTACACTCTCGGATTTATATACAATAATCACCCAACAATGAATATGTAATGTGTCTGCGCAGACCAACACGCACACACAAGCGCACACATTCTGGCCCACAAAGAATCTCCGGCGGGCAAGCACTATCAGGCACGCACAGTTTGAGGAGGTGTCCATGTTGTGCATAATAATACATCAGCATGTTTGTGTTGCCCGCTACCGCTCTGAGACACTGCCGCAGCCGGAAATGCCGCCTCCACCACACTCCTCCCATCTCCTTCGCCTCCTGAGGCAACCTCCTGTGCACCTCCTGCCCCCGAGACCCTTCTCCTGCCGAAGGAACTGCCTCCCTACCCTTCTCCTGCTGTAGAAACTCCTCCTACTCAAGAACCTTCTCTTTACCCTCCTCCTACTCAAGGAACCTCCACCCTACCCTTCTACTGAAGGAACCTACGCTTTACCCTCCTCATGCTGAAGGAACCCCCGCCTCACCTTCCTCCTACAGAAGGAACCTCCATCCTACATTTCTCCTGCTGAAGTAACCTCTTTCTTACCCCGCCTCCTCCTGAAGCAACCTCCTCCCTACCCTCCTCCTGAGGAAATGGCCTCCTCCTGTTGAAGGAACCTCCTCCTTACCTTCCACCTCCTGACACAACCACCTCCTCCTCCTCCTCCTCCCCCGCTACTGCTAACTCAACCTCCTCTCTGCTTCCTTGTACCCTATCGTCTTCCTCATCCTCCTGTTTTTGTTACTCTTGCTCATCTTTTTTCTCTTTTCTCCCTTTACCTTCCTCCCCCCATGCTGCTTCTGCTAGCAGCACCTTCTTCCTCCTGCTTCTCCAACTTCTCCTCTCTCCCTCAGCTTCACCTGCTAGTGTTTTCAGCGCTGCAGCATTGCTTCTCCTATGGCTGCCCTAGCTTCACTGCCTCCTCTTCCTGCTGTCGCTGATTCACAACCCTTCTCCCTTGCTCCTGCTGTCGCTCTCTCGGCCTCTCCCTCTCCTGCTCTCACCCCCTACTCTCCCAAGACCCGATTGACTCTAAGACAGTAACTGCGGGGGGTGCTCTCACCATTACTCATAAAGGCTAAAGATGAGACCTCCTCCCGGCCCCCCTTCTCATCACGCTGTCACTCACTAATACCACCATAGTGTTCCTTGCCGTAACTCGCACAACGACCCTTACAACAACTACGGCGAGTGAAACTCGCTGTAACTCACAGCTGATGAAAGTCCATATCCAGTTCCGAAAGGCGCTCACTACGAGTTGCTGTCACACACAAGTGCTGCACCTGCCACTCTCCGATGTTTGTTTCACGCAAGTGTTGCAACAGCTACTAAATTACTTCCAAATGTTGCTGGCAACTAAAAGTATCGGCTGGTTACCTAAAAGTGCTGCAGGCTACTTATAAGCGCTGTAAGTAACAATAGTACTTTGAAACACTTAAAACCGTTATATGCCACTTATAATTACCGGATGTCGCTTGAAAAAAAAAAAACTGACACACTTAGAGATTAGACACTATTACTAAGTGTTGCAGGAAAAAACACAAATGTTGCAGGGCAACAGGAAGTGTTGCCAGTCAATAACTAAATACTCTGGCCTATAAAGAATTTCTCGAGTTACTGTCCTGACATGTAAGCCAACATCGAGAGTGCTGAAGACCACCAGTAAGTGTTGCAGGACATTACAGTGTGTTGCAGAATTCCACAAAGTGTTCTGAGTCACCTAGGAACAGGTAAATGAAGTGTCATACTCCTGAAACCGTTGCTAAAGTGCCGCCGGTTCAGTAGCTACCTAATGTTAAGGACCTCTTACACGTGCTGCACTAACAAGTGTGACGCTGCCAGTCTTGCAGGAGGATAACAGCTGTTGCTACAGTACACGAAGGGCGGGGGTGTTAGGAGGAGGAGGAGGAGGAGGAGGAGGAGGAGGAGGAGTGGGAGGCGGAGGCTGAGACTGTTGGTTCAGCTGGGGAGACCCCAGTGGGCGGTGGGTGGCGTATAGGGCCACAGGGTCCCTCACCCTCCTCCGTCAGGCAGCAGAGAAAACACGCTCAACCGTTCTTCCAAAGGCAGCTCTAGGGACAACTGTCTGACCCCATGAACACAACCTCACGACCTCCGTAGGTAAGATGGCCTGGCCTCTGACCAGGGCAAAGGCCAGGCCAACAAGGTCATCAAATAGTAATCAACATGTCATATTCTGACCAGCATTCTCAATCTATGGGAATAGGGGGCAAGTCATCACCAACCCAGCGTATTCTGGTTACCTACGAGAACTCAGTCAACACATCTACTTCACCAAGCAGTCTTTCCCTAGTCACACGGTACTGTGCTCATCACAGCAGTGGCAGAGCGCCTCAACTAACCCCCGTGTTCCGCTGTGCAAGTGGAGTTTTTGCCCTGCACATCACAGGATGATAGAAGTGTTCCTTCTCGTCTCAGCGAATGCTGGCTATACCCAAGAGACGAAATTCATAGAGATGGAGAAGGTTGCCCAGTCGGATGAGGGAGGAATCAGAGATGAGGCCGGGGAGGTATGTTCACACGTATCAGGTATGGGGTTCGACCAGTGTACTGGCGACACGGACTGGCGTAGCAAACACAGTGTCTGGATTCCAACAGGTGTGAGATGATGACCTGAATTTCATTAGACCGCTGACCAACACCATAACGGTCAAGCATGGTGAGAATGTGTACCAAACACGGAAGGGAAGCTGGAACGTGGCGATAAGGCTTTACAAGGTACGTAGCTACCTCAGCGAGGTTTGCAGTGAGGGATAAGAATGTTGGCATGCACCCACGCAATAGGAGTTGCATGGCATGTAGCTACCCAGTGAGGTTTGCAATGAGGGATAAGTATGTCGGAAAGCATCAATACAATAGGTGTTACATGGCATATGGCTACCACACTGATGCTTCAAGGTGGGTTAAGAATAGTGGGATGCACCTGCTATATAAAAGGCATACAGCTATCCCAGTGATGCTCCAAGGACTAACAATGTTGAAATATACCTATAAAAAAAAGGTGTTGCAGGGCAAGGATTTGCCCCAACAGTGCTTCCAAGACTGCTAAGAATGTTGGGTTGTGCCTATACAAAAGGCGTGACAAGCCAAATAGCTGCTTCAGTGATGCCCCAAGGACTGAAAAAGATAAGAATGAACATGGCTTCCAGAAATGAAAACTAGGTCGGAGGAAATATGGTAAAGAAAAGCATGATAGAGAAAGTCTCTGTGTTTTTCAGTGTATTCCAAATCAGGTCCTTACTTAAATACACAGAGATCCGAGCCCCAAGAAAACCCTCCTGAGACTATATATTATCCCAAAAATCTTTGATGTGAGGAGAGAGTGTTGTTGCTGTGAGAAATCAGTGTTGTTGCTGAAGATTTTTCTTTTTCAACCGTACGAGAGACTGCTCGAGTTCCCTGAGGCAAAGAACAGACCAAATTTACCTCTCCTCACTTGTTCATCTCCTGACGGGCGAGAAATGAAAGGGGTTCTATTGACGAACATGAAGGCTGGTGCTTGTGACTAAACAACTGCATACTGTCTTAAATTACCGAACTGTCTGGTTGTCGGAACCTGGAGTTGTAGGGAAAGAATAGCTTCTGAAACCATCGTGAGGTATACGTAAGGTAAGGTAAGGTCCCAGGACCAGCTGTAGGAGTTAGAAGACCTCCGAAGCCATCGTAAGGTATACGTAAGGTAAGGTAAGGTCCTAGACCCAGCTATCTACAGGCAGATATTGCGATTACATCTAAACACACGGATGTGAACATTTCAGAGAGAAAAAAAAAATTATATGGCTAGCAAAAGCAGAACGAGCATCACAAGTGGCCAGTGTACAGGAGGACCGATACATTTGGCGAGTTTCAATCAGCAGTGATGATGGTGTGTTTGGACTGGGTTAAGTGTAATTACCCATTTGTACTGTACAGGGAGGGAGATTTTACACTTGTGGGAACCCCCTCCAGCTCTGGCTGAACACTGTCTGTTATCACGGAACATTTCAAACTTAAATATGCTGACTGCATTTACCACGGCTTCATGCATTTCAGTCCATTCATGCACTTTCCTTATATCGTAAAAGCACTTCCCTTTTCTTTACAACAAGCATCATGTTTATACCGTAAGTCTGTGTATCACTGAACTAACCTACCCATATCAATATGCATATTGCTGTGGTTACGAAGCCTGGGATCTCATAGAAAAAGGTGCTTGTAACTGGGAAGACGTCAGTGCTGATTAGGGACATGTCAGTGATAATCAGGAACATCTGAGTGATAATTAAGGGCATTTTAATTATAATTAGCACCCCACTGATTATGAGGATATGATTGATGATCAAAAACATCTCAGTGATAACTATGGACATCTCTCTGATAATTAGGAGCATTTCAGTGATGACCATGTGATAATTACGATTACGAGGATGATAATTACGATTACGAGGATCACCTCACTAACAAGCAAGAGCTGGTTACACCTCAGAGCATCACAGTAGCACGGAAGAACATTATAGTGATGATGATTAGGGACATGTCAACGGTAGGGATGATGATATAACGAAAAATATCTGTGGTCAAAGGCATCTCCCGAGATCATTCATCTTGGCGACCGAAATAGAAACATACAACCCCATTTACGAACACTGTGGCTGACGCAACACAACGCCCTTCGTCAAGCCCCGAGCCCTTAATACATAAGTACACCTAATGTTCGCACGTCTCATTACTTCATCAAAGGCAGCCAAGCCGTGCGGTCCAACAAGGACACGGCAAAATTGGCTCAGTCACTTACACAAACAGTTTGACTCGAGAGCGGCCTGTCATGTGTTTAACGTCACCACATCACGAAACAACTTTCTCCTCACATATGACTTGCTTCTGGTATCTCGTTTTTTTTTTTTTTATATGAGACCGCTTTTTCCCACATTAGCAAGGCAGCACCAGGAACAGACGAATGAGCCATCTCTGGAAAAAAAAAAAAAAGAAAAGAAAGAGGATCCTCGCTTGGCTCCTTCTGTAACAAAATTTTTGAAAGCGTTAATATAGTAGGGGAGGATTTCCAGCCCCTCCCGCTTCCCTCTCCTCGCTGTCGCCTTGTACGACACGAAGGAGATTCGTGGGTAGAGTTCTTTCTTATAATGTCTCCATAGAAAAGCCACTAAGTGTGTCATACCCCTCAAATACAAGCGGAGTACGTATTAAAAGTCTTCTCCAATGTATATGAATATAATTAAAGGGCCAACATAAAGTAATTAACTGTAATTACTATGTGATTACGATCCGTGTGTTACGAGGAGAGAGTTTTACACTGGTGTTGACCCGTCTCTTAACCTTGCATGTGTACCATATCTTTACTTCTATACATACACACACACACACACACACACACACACAACCTAAGCCAGGTACCCATGAACACCTGGGTTGGGTGTGGGCAGACTAATGCCCAGGATTCGAAGCCATTCGGACTCGTACTGGTTCATGGTCAGTAACGCTAGTCACTACACCACGTAGGGACGTGGGTAATTACCTATCTGAAATGTACATGGAGGGAGTTTTACACTCGTGGGGCCCCATCTCGTGTGTGTGTGTGTACTCGCTTCCTTGATTCAAGTACATCTGACAGAGGCAACTTTACAAAATAGATGGTTCACATAAATTGCATCAACGTTTCTCCAAGGTGGAATAAGAATATGTAAAATGGAGTCAAGCAACGTAATGAAATGGTGGAGTATACGTTAACATTTGGTGGATCATACATTAACAGTTAGTGGATTCCATATCAACACCTGGTGGATTAACCATTAACATACCCCTCACTGACACCGTGCGACTCAAGCAGAGAGCAGCTGCGTGCAGCTTGCCAGGCACAGCGCTGAATACACCACTTCAAACAGAAATCCAATTTGGTAATCACCCCTGCAGAACCGCGACAGTCCTCGATCACTGACGTGAAGGAAAAATCTGTCCTGAAACTTTCAAATGAGAAAACTGTCTTACGTTCCAGTACGGGGAATAACATCCCTATGGGAAGGAGGAGGAGGAGTCTTGGGTCTTTTCTTCTCGCACGATCTTTCCGGCAAAGAGAAAGTCTATACTTAGGAAAGATAGCATAGACAAATTAAGTGGTTCCGCACGTACGGGTGGAACCACAGCAAAACCCTTGGTTGCTGAGGGGTTGGCAGAGCTCCTTCCCTACATCCATGTGGTAAATATATTCACCCACCTACCCACCCACTCACCTACCCACCCATCTGACTGATGGTACTGGCTGGGGTGAGTCACACTCACCTATCTACCCACTCGTTTTTACTGTCTCGCGGGGCAGAGGTGCAACAGGTAAATCTAAGTTTAAAAACTTATATGCACACCTGAATATGATGAAGAAAATCACACACACACACACACACACACACATGGGCCTCCATGGTGTATTGGTTCGAGTTGCTGACCATGAGTCAGCACGGGCCAGCCCGAGGTAGGTCTAGCATGGGTTCCAATCCTGGGCGTAGCAATCGGTCTACACCCAACCCAGGTGTTCATCCTCCCCTCGGAGCTGGTTTATAATTGGGTGCCTGGCTTACGCTTGGGTGTGTGTGTGTGTGTGTGTGTGTGTGTGTGTGTGTGTGTGTGTGTACAAAGACAAGTAATGACATGGTACATATAGAAATAAAAGGTTAAGAGACGGGGCAACACAAGTGTAAAACTCTCTTCCTGTAAAACACAAATGCTCTTCACAAATAGCAATCACACACACACACACACACACACACACACACACACACACACACACACGTGACAGGAAGTCATGAAGACAAGGTTTTAGAGTCTGTACAAGAAAATATCCTATAACAGTCTGTTAATAAACATGCTAAGATGAGGAGGGGGTTGACACAGCAACATTCCTAAATCTTATCTCCACATATACTAGACTGGGTACTGAGGAATATATGATGCATCAGCTGGAAAAAGAGATAACTTATTGCTTAAGTTTCACGGTGTGGAAAATTAGGATGCCGAAAGGGCAGAGATGAAACAGTGGAAAATGAAACTGTTGAAGCAGTGAAGATGAAAGTGGAAAAATGAGGATGTTGAAAGGGAAGAGATAAACAGGACTTGCAGAAAAGATACGATTGTGGAAACTAGAGAAAATTCAACAATATTTATGATAAACATCAATTGGAAAAAGGAGTTCAGTAGCCAGGAACCACGGAATAGTGAGGAAAGATTCTGATAAATCTATATACAATAGAGGAGTAGGAACATGGGTAACTCTAGCCTCAGAAACGGAAGAATGGTTCAATGAAATATGTCAAAAAACAAGGGAGCCGTAACATGTGCTATGACGAAGACACAGGCGGCACTCCAGACAGGTAGCATTTGCAAGGCATAAGAGAGCAAAGGAATTATGCAACAAGTTCAGAAAACTGAAGCAAGGAAACTTAAAAAGAAATATTGTAGACAAGGCAACAGAAAAGAAAATATTCCTCTATGACTTCATTAGAAATACAATATCAGCTTATAACCAGCGAGTCTGAATAAGAGATTCAGAGAGAACTATATTCCCTCCCGACAATGTACTACACAGACACAGACAGACACACATACACACAGACAATAACATGAAACTGAATAAGGCACTTATTATCCCCGGTGAACGCCTGAGAAAGTACGTGAAGAAGTACTTTAAAAGTATAATAGGGAATGAATGGAATAAACGGAATGACAAAACAATAAACGCGAAAAGCGAACAAAAGTTTATAAAATAGTTGCATGATCGTGGAGATGGGGCCCCACGAGTGTAAAAGACCCTCCCCGTACAGTTCAAATAGGTAATTACACACCTGTGGAACCCCCTCCCTCCCTCCCTCCCTGTACTGCTCTAACAGGTTCCTGGCTTGTATGAGTGTGTGTGTGTGTGTGTGTGTGTGTGTGTGTGTGTGTGTACAGGAGTAAGACGTGGTATACATATATACAAGGTTGATAGACGGGGAAACACGAGTGTAGAACTCTCCCATAACACAAATAACAATCATACACATTGAATCACACACACACACACACACACACACTCAAACACACACGAAAAGAGGACGTGGTCAATGCAGACAGCATACAGAAGTGGTATAAAAGGTTGTATGATAGAGGAAAAATGTGCATGAGATGGGGCCGTCCCCATGAGTGTACAACTCCCTCCCAGTACAGAACAAATAGGCAATGACACACCCACACACACACAAGCGTCACAGTGCGCGGTGGTTACAATGCCAGAAACTGACCAACAAACAGTAGTAGGATAATCACTCTGAACCGAGCAGGGTGTTTGCTTTTGCCCTCGCATAATTATATAGTTAACCATGATTAACCTCACCAATTAACGGAACTTGCATAATTTACCATAATTTCTCTCCACCCAGAGCACTCGTCGCTGGTGGGGGTTGCCCACATGTATAGCGTGCGTTGCTTCTGGTTACCCACACTGGTTTCTATCCCCCCTCGACGCCAGCACGACGGTAGGACGCCTCGAGCACGACGGTTCGATCCTTAGGGTAGGTCCGCTCGGCCTCTTACCCTATCGTCAAAGGTCAGGTCCAGAGGCCTGGTCATCATAACCAAGAGGCTGCACCGTTCAGCTTAAGGTCCGTAACGTCGTGGACAACAAGTGTACCGTTGTGCTTCCAAAAAGTGTACCGTGTAGTCAAGCCGGCGGGTACAGTTTCGGTGTACGTCGAGTTGTAGCGCCGCGCCGGGAGGTGGCGTGCTCTCGTGCCAATAGACATGCAATATTAACCGTCGTCAATACTCTCATTTCATATTCCTGACACTGTAAATAAAAACACGACAACCACCTTCCCCACCCACACTCCCATTCCCCAAGAATATAGGCGAAAAAATACAATAACAATAATGATAATGATGATAATAATAATAATAATGAACTCCCGACTATCAACTTGCTATCTGGCTGGAGACAATTGGCGGGCCATCATCGCCTCCCTCCTCCAGTGAACAAAATCCCGCGAGCCTTTATTTCAGCCCCAACACAGCCAGCGTCTTTGTCGGCGGGAGTCCAGCGAGGGAGCCTCCGTCACGCCGTTCGGGGCGGCGATGGCGTGGAAGGCCAAGCCCCGCGACACTTTTCACAGGACTTCGTCTCCTTCCGGTAAATGATCAAACCGGGGCGTCGCGCGCCGGTGCTCAGCAGAGCCGCATGGGAGGGGATAGTGTGGCGGCCACGTAGGGTGGATGGGAGAGGGAGGCTAGGTAAATGGATGGAAGGGAAGCGGGAGACGTGGCTGGTCGAGGGAAGCGGAGATCTGGGGGGAGGCAAGTGTTGTTTTACAAGAGAGGGTTCCCGATAGCCAGGGAGAGGCAGCCGCCGTGTTTATATTTACGTGTTTACACACTGTGTTGACTCTCCCCCCTCTGCCTCTCCCTCTCCCCCTCCCTCCCCTCCAAAAGACCCACACCTCCACCTCCTACACACACACACACACATACACACACACACACACACCTACTCCCTATAATTCCCCCTCAACACGGGACTTTCTTTGGTCGTCTTTTGTACAAAGAATTATTCGCAACCAAATGAAATATTCCACCAACAGGATCTGACTATCAGCGACCCTCTGGGGTCAAGTCAGGGGTCTACCACTGACATAGGTCGTGCTCCAGGGTCGTACCGTTGTTGCCCAGTCATGCTGTCGTGGTCAGGGGTCGTATCCTGATGTCCAAGGGCCGTAACGTTACGGGCAAGGGTCGTACCGTTGTCAGAGTCGTACCGTTATGTGCAGGGGTCAGGCCGTCGTGCTCAGGAGGTTAATACATGCTGACATTTTGAGTCGTATAGGTTAAGCCAAAGGTCCTCATCACCGTCCACTGACCCAGGGTAGCCCTGCCGTCCTGACCACATGCACACACACATACTCCATGCATACCTACATACTCCTGTACCGTCTCGATAGCCAGAAAAGAATCATTACAAGTGAGGCCAAAGTTAACTACAGATTTCATACGCACAGGAAATCAATGATTCTTTAAACGTGGAGGTAAAAACGACTGACGTCAGAGAAAACACACCAAGAAACTTTAAAAACTTTTACCAAAATAAAGAAACACATACAAACATCCTACCGCACGTGCGTTCATATGCATACAAACATAACCGATAAGTCACCTCTGCCCCAGTATGAAATCATCACAGAACATGACACAGTCATAACACTAATCACTGTTACTAGGGAAAATGGGATCCAATCTTAAGTCTGTATTTTCCGGTGAATTCCATCTGGTGAAGTCTTCGTGGGTCTTGTATCCCCAACAGCCCTGGCTGAGTCCATAATACCGAATAAGATATAGCAAGACATAGCAATACCGTAAAATACTAGGGGGATGAATACCTATGCATCTCATGTGTCTGGAAGCGGCGAAAGACGCCTAAGCGATTGGGCCAGTGTACCTAGTCTCAAGGGACACACACAAACACACTGCTGTGGCCTGATTGTTGATGCATTTACAGTGTCTGTGGGCCATGGAATTACCCAGGTCCGCTCACACAGGCAAAGACAGTCATCCACCCTACTCCACACACACACACACACACGCGCTCCTGAAGGACTGGTTAATCTAGTAGACTCTAAACTGGAATGAGAATGACCACTTGCATGAGTGATGGTCCCTACCATCACAATGACATTCATCTCAACCTTGGACAAAAATCAAATGCTTTGCAGCTTCCTTAAAACTATAGGGGCAAGTTCCAATCTCTCGGGTAGATGTGTGTTGCTGAGGGAGGATTTAAACAGACCAAGGATATCACACGGTGAGGGTCACGCCAGCTGAATGTCAAATACCACAAAAATTTTCTCAAAAGGTGACTGAATCACATTAAGCCTTTCGGACGGGGTCTCCTCTCGCTTGGGATTATAATTCTTGAAAGTGACGATGAATTTGGAATACGGAATTTCTTCTGTTACCGAGATGATGGTAGGTAATGGAGAGGTGCAGCTTAGGATGTGGGAGGCACGCCCGCCAACACACAAGTAACCTGCAGGACCTTGTGGGCCGCCAGCCTCAAGTAACCTCAAAGATCTATTGCTCTCCCCTTGGAGGGTCTTGGGACCACCACCAGTCCCCAGTAACCTCCACGACCTACCACTCCCCGGGAGGGGGCAGAACCCCCTTCCCCCAGTAACCTCCAGGACCCAGAGTCTGTAAAGTTCAACCCGCCATCTGCCACGCCACGGGTCTCAATATTTAAATTATCATGTGACTTCGGTCTCTGTCTACTTTTAAAGGTCCCGTCCGAGGCAGGTACGTCAAACCTTCGCGCCTTCACTACAGCTGAAGTCTTCGCCCACGGCTGAAGTCCTCAGGCAAAGCTGAAGTCCTCGGGTAAGGCTGAAGTCCTCAAACACTGCTACAGTCTTCGAGCGGTGGGAATGTCCCGGAGGACTGCTGAAGGCCTCGCTCCTCGACAGAAACGATTCCCAAAGTCCGCCCAAGACAGGACTGACTCACACACACCCTTCCTACTTTCACACACACACATTGTTACCAACTGTGAATCTGCACAGACCCACATGGGTTCGAATTCATGGCGCGCCAGTTGGCCCACAGCCAATCCCAGCTGTTCATCCTCCCCTCAGGGTAGTCGATAAATGGGTACCTGGCTTAGGCTGTGGGTGTGTGTGTTTTTATGAAGTAT
>JAYMFT010154745.1:0-26578 GCA_038088735.1 Panulirus argus
CAGGTCTTAATTTGGCTCGCAGGAGCTTGAGCCAGGTAGTGGCCGAGCAATGTAAGATACACACGCATACCATTAATTTTTCATTAGTTATTTGTCATTATTATCTCACTAATAATATGTGTTAACACATGAGAAGTCACCCAAGGGCACTCTGCAATCTTTTGGCTCAGGACGGTTTCAACACGCATACTTCATTTGTTAAAGCAGACATAACATACCGACCGGTTAAGCAAGCTGGCATACCAGATCGGTTAAGCAAGCAGACATAACAATCCAGCCGCTCGCTGGAGAGCAACGGTCATGACTGAGTCAGCTGAACAGGCCATACACATATCACGGGTGTCACTGCCTAGAGCGGGCCCAAAACCTGCTCTCATTGTACCCAGACTGTACATAGCTGCTTTTCTAATAAAACTGTAAAGGCCATCGGACTTTCAATAAGACCAAGCCACATATAGAAGAACATAAGCAGTTATGAAGACGAGCTCATAAAGGAGGGAACTGGAGAGATCATTAGAGGAGGGAATTAGCGATATCATTAGAAAAGGGAACTAGTTAGATCATTATAGGTGGGAACAGCCTAGACCATTAAAGGAAGGGAAGAGCTACATCATTACAGAAGGAACTAATTACATTAATAGAGAAGGAAAATAGTTAGATTGATAGAGGAGGGAACTAGCTATATCATTAAAGAAAGGAACTAGTTAAAATATTAGATGAGGGAAATAGTCATATGATTTGAGGAGATAACTAGTGAGATCATTAGAGGAACGAACTAGTTAAATAATGGAAGAGGGAACTGGTTAGATCATTACTGGAGGGAATAGTCAGATCATATGAGAAAAGAACTAGATATATCATTTGAAGATAGAAATAGTTAAATCACGAGAGGAGGTAATCAGTGAAATCATTAGAGGAGAGAACTAGTTAGATCATTAGAGAGAACTAGTTAGACTCATTAGAGGAGAGGACTACTTAGATCATTAGAGGGGGAACAGCTAGATCATAGCGGAAAGAACTAGTTAGATCATCAGAGGAGGGAAATAGTTAACATTTTAGAGGAAGGAAATAGTTAGTTGTTTAGAAGAGAAAACGAGTGAGATTAGTAGATTAAGCAAATACTTAGATCTTAGAGGAAGGAACTAGTTAGATCATTACTGAAGGGAAATAGATCGTATGAAGAAGGAACTAGTTAGATCATTAGAGGAGGGAACTAGTTAAGATATTAGAGGAGGGAAAAAGTTAGTTGATTAGAAGAGAAAGTTAGTGAGATAATTAGATAAAGCAACTAGTTAGGTCATAGAGGAAGGAAGTAGTTAGATCATTACTGAAGGGAAATAGATCACATGAGGAAGGAGCTATTCATATCATCAGAAGAAGGAAATAGATCACTAAAGGAGGGAACTAATGAGATCATTACAGGAGGGAATTATCTAGATCATTGAGGAGGGAAGTAGTTAGATCATTAGAGGAGGGAACTAGTTAGACTCATTAGAGGAGGAAACAACTTAGATCATTGAGGAAGAAAGTAGTTAGATCATTAGAGGAGGGAACTAGTTAGACTTATTAAAGGAGGAAACAACTTAGATCATTAGGGGAAGGAAAGAACTATATCATAAGTGATGGGAACTAGCTAGAGCATTAGACGAGGGTCCTCGTTAGATCAGTTGAGGAGGGAACTAATTAGATCATTAGAGGAAGGGACTAATTAGACTATATGAAGAAGCAATAAGAAATATCAGTAGTGGGGGGAACTAATTTGATAATTGGAGGAGGGAACAAGTGAGATCATTAGAGGTGGGATCTAGTTAAACAATTAGAAAAAGAATCTAGTAAGATCATTAGAGGAGAGAACTGGTTAGATCATTAGAGGAGGGAACCACCTACATCATTAGAGTAAGGAAAGAGGTATATCATTAGAGGAGAGAACTAGCTAGAGCATTAGACGAGGGAACTCCTTATATCATTAGAGGAGGGAACTAGTTAGATCATTAGAGAAGGGAACTAATTAAGTCATATGAGAAAGAAACTAGTTTTATCAATAGAGGAGACAACTAGCTAGAGAATTAGACGAGGTTGCTACTTATATCAATAGAGTGGGGGAACAAGCTACATCATCAGAGGAGGAAACTAGTTAGATCATTACAGTAGGGGACTAGTTATATCATTAAAGGAAAAAATAGTAAAATTATTAGAGGAGAGAAGTCTTATCATTAATGAAGGGAAATCATGACACCATTAGAGGAGCGAACTAGTTGAATCATTAAAGTAGGCAACTAGTGAGATCATAAGAGAAGACAACTAGTGAGATTATTACAGCAGATAACTAGTGCGACCATTGTAGGAGGGAACTAGTTAAATCATTAGATGAGAGCACTCGTTAGAGCTTTAGAGCAGGTAACTAGTTAGATCAGCAGAGGAAGGAACTAATGCGATCATTAGAGGAGGCACTAGTTGGATCATTAAAGGAGGGAACTAGTTATATCATTATTGGAGGGACATATTGAGATCAGTAGAGAAGGGAACTATTAAGATCATTAGAGAAGGGAACTAATTAGATCATTAGAGGAAAAAACCAGTGAAATCATTAAAGGAGGGAGTTAGAAAGATCATTTGAAAGAGGAACTAGTAGGATCAAAGAGGAGGAAACAACATATGTCATTAGAGGAAGAAACGAGCTAGATCATTAAAGATGGGAACTACCTACAGCATTAGGCGAGAGAACTAGTTAGATCAATGGAGAAAGGAACTATTTGGATCATTAGAGGAGGGAACTAGTTAGATCATATGATGAAGGAACTACTTATATCAGTAGATGGAGACCTAGTTAGATTATTAGAGGAGGAAACTAGCCAGATCATTTGAGGAGGGAACAAGTGACATCATTAGAGGAGAGAACTAGTGATATCATTAGAGGAGGATCTAGGTACATTATTATAATAGGGAACAGCCTAGATCATTAGAGGAAGGTAAGAGCTATATCATTAGAGGAGGGAACTGGCTAGAGCATTAGACGAGTTAACTAGTTAGATCATTAATGGAGTGAACTAACGTGATAATTTGAAGGGAAAAGTAGTTAGATCATTAGAAAAGGAAACTAGGTAGATCAGTAAAAGAGGGAACTATTTACATTAATAGACAAGGGAAATAGTTAAATTGATAGAGGAGGGAACTAGTTATATCATTAGAGGAGGGAATTAGTTAAATCATAAGAGAAGGGAAATAGTTATATGATTAGAGGAGATAACTAGTGAGATCATTAGAGGAACGAACTAACTAGATAATAGAGGGGGGACCTTGTTGAATCATTACTGGAGGAAAAGAGTTAGATTATATGAGAAAAGAACCATTTATATCATTTGAAGATGGAAATAGTAAGATCATTAGAAGATGTAACTAGTGAGATCATTAGAAGAGGGAACTATATAAATCATAAAGGAGGGAACTAGCTAGATCATTAGAGGGAGCTAGTTAGACTCATCCGAGGAGAGAATTAGTTAGATCATTGGAGGGGGAACAGTTAGATCATAGAGGAAGGAACTAGTTAGACCATTAGGGTAGGGAAATAGTTAAAATGCTAGAGAAGGAAAATAGATTGTTGATAAGAAGAGAAAACTAGTGAGATCATTTGATTAAGCAACTAGTTAGATCATAGCGGAAGGAACTAGTTACATCATTAGAGGAGGGAACTAATTAGACTCATTAGAGGAGGAAACAGCATAAATCGTTAGAGGAAGGAAAGAGCTATATCATTAGAGTTGTAAACTAGCTAGAGCATTAAACGAGGGCCTTCGTTAGATCAGTTGATGCGGGAGCTAGTTTGATCATTAGAGTAAGGGACTAGTTCGATTATATGAGGAAGCAACAAGTTACATCAATAGTGGGCGGAACTAGTTAGATAATTAGAGGAGGGAACTAGTGAGATCATTAGACGTGGAACTAGTTAGATCATTAGAGGAAGAAACTTATGATATCATTAAAGGAGGGAACAACCTACATCATTAGAGTAAGGAAAGAGGTATATCATTAGAGGAGGGAACTAGTTGGATCACTAAAGGAGGTAACTAATTAAGTCATATGAGAAAGGTACTAGTTAAATCAATAGAGTGGTGGAGTTTGTTAGATCATTAGAGGAGGGAACTACTTAGATCATTAGAGGAGGGGGCTAGTTATATCATTAGAGAAAATAATGAGATCATTAAAGGAGAGAAGTAATTGGATCATTAGAGGAGGGAGATTATGACACCTTTAGTGGAGGGAACTAATTGGATCATTAAATGAGGCAACTAGTGAGATCCTTAGAAGAAGCAAGTAGTGAGATCATTACAGGAGATAACTAGTGCGATCATTGGAGGAGGAAACTAGTTAGATCATTAGAGGAGAGCATTAGATAGAACTTTGGAGCAGGTAACTAGTTAGATCAGAAGAGGTAGGAACTAGTGAGATCATTAGAGGAGGAACTTGTTAGAGCATTAGAAAAGGGGAGTACTTATATGATTAGATGAGGGAACTAGAGAGATCATTGGTGGACGTAACTAGTGATATCTTTAGATTTTGGAACTAGTTAGATCATTAATGGAGGGAAGAATTGAGATCAGTAGAGAAGGGAAATATTGAGATCATTAGAGGAGGGAACTTATTACATGATTGGAGGAAGGAACCAGTAACATCATTAAAGGAGGGAACTGGTAAGAGCACTGAAGGAGGGAGCTAGTTAGATCATTAAAGGAGGCAACTATATAGATCACTAGAGAAAGGAACTTGTTAGATCAGTAGAGAAGGGAACTAATTTGATCATTAGAGGGAAGAACTAGTGATATCATTAAACGAGGGAACTAGATAAGTCATTTGAGAGAGGAACTAGTAGGATCAAAGAGGAGAGAAGAACACAGATCACTGGAAGAAGAAAAGAGCTAGATCAATAGAGATGGGAAGTAGCTACAGCATTAGACGAGAAAACTAGTTAGATCAGTGGAGAAGGGAACTAGTTAGATCATGTGATGAAGGAACTACTTATATCAATAGATGGGGGAACTAATTAATTGATCAGATGAGGGAACTAGTCAGATCATTAGAAAAGGAAGTAAATGATACCATTAGAGGAGGGAACAAGTGATGTCATTAGAGGAGGGATCTAGTTGAATCATTACAGGAGGGAAAAGCCTAGATCATTAGAGGAAAGGAAGAGCTACATCATTAGAGGAGGGAACTAATTGGAGCATTAAACGAGTGAACTAGTTAGATCATTAGAGAAGTGAACTAGCGAGATCATTTGAGGGGAAAAGTAGTCAGATCATTACAGAAGGAAACTAATTAGATCAGTTGAAGAGGGAACTAGTTACATTAATAGAGAAGGGAAAACGTTGGATTGATGGAGGAGGGAACTAGTTAGATCATTAGGGGAGTGAACTAGCTAAAACATTCGAGGAGGGAAATAGGTATATGATTAGAAGATATAATTAGTGAGATCATTAGAGAAACCAAATAGTTATATACTAGATGGAACTAAATAGACTCATTAGAGGAAGGAACAACATAGATCATTATAGGAAGGAGAGAGCTTTATCATTAGCGATGGGAACTACCTAGAGCATTAGACGAGGGAACTAGTTAAATTAGTAAAGGGGGAACTAGTTAAATCATTAGAGGATTGAACTAATGAGATCATTTGAGAAAGGAACTAGTTTTATGAATAGAAGGGGAAACTAGTTAGATGATTAGAGGAGAGAACTAGGAAGATCATTAGAGTTGGGTACTAGATGAATCATAAGAGGAGGGAACTAGTGAGATCATTAGAGAAGGGAGGTAATTAGATCATTAAAAAAAGGAAATATTTAGATCATTAGAAGAGGGAACTAGTGATCTCATTAGAGGAGGGAACCAGGTTGATCATTACAGGAGGGAACTAGTTAGATCATTAGAGGAGGGAACTAGTTAGTTCATTAGAGGAGATAACAATTGAGATCATTTAAGGAGGGACGTATTTAGATCGAGAGAGGAACTAGTTAGATCATTAATAGAGGGAACTAGCTAGATCATTAGAGGAAAGAACTATTTAGGTCATTAGAGAAGGTAACTATATTCGCCGTACGCAAAGTTGGCGAACCAGCCACGCCTCTCGTCCATAGCTAAGGTAGCTGATTAATTGGTTCATATACAGCGTTCTTGTCGCTATCTATTTATTCTCAGGAAGTTTGCTCACTGTTTATAATCAGACCAGTTCTTCTGTAAAGTTAAGTTAGAGATTGGAAACATAAAAATCTAAATGATTTTAAGGCATCATCACTATATATTTTCTACAAAACGAAGAAATAGTGAATAGGCTTCATTCGAAACCGATATTGTCCTTGACTTCGACCATTCGTGATACATTTCTACCATTTTTAACATCCTCTCTAAAGTGCTAATGACTTATGATTTTTCAAATCTTTATGTAAACAAGTTTCAACATTATTATACAGAAGAACGGGTCTGATTATAAAATATGAACACACTTAGTGTGAATGAATAGATAGCGACATGAATATTGTATATGAACCAATCAGCAACATTAGCTATGGAAGAGGGGCGTGGCTTCATCGTCAACTTAGAGTAAAACGAATATAGTGAGATCATTTAAGGAGGGAACTAGTTAGATCATAGAGGAGGGAACTACTTAAATCATTAGAGGAGGAAACTCATTGAATCATTGGAGAAGGGAACGAGTTACATCAGTGAAAGAGGGAAATAGTTAAATCATTAAAGGAGACAACTAGTAAGATCATTAGAGGAACATATTGCATCATAGAGGAGGGAACTAGTTAGATCATTAGAGGAAGGAACAAATTAGATAATGAAAGAAGGGGACTAGTTATATCATTAGAAGAGGATCTAGTGAGATCATTAGAAGAGGAAGTAGTTAGATCATTATAAAAGGGGACTGCTTATATCATTAGAAGATGGGAACTAGTTATATCATTAGATAAGGAAACTTCTTAGATCTTTAACTGAGGTAATTAGTTATATTAATTTTGGAGAGAACTATTGAAATCAGTAGAGAAGGGAACTATTGAGATCATTAGAGGAGGGAAGTTATTACATTATTAGAAGAAGGAACTAGTATGATCACGAAGGGAGGGAACTAGCATGATCAATAAAGAAGGGAACTAGATTGCTTATTAGAGAATGTTAATAGTAAGACCATTAGAAGAGCAAGCTAGTTAGATCACTATAGGAGAGAACAAGTTAGATCATTCGAGGAGGTAACTACTTAGATCACCAGATTAAGAAACTAGTTAGGTCAGTAGAGAAGGGAACTAACTAGATCATTAGAGGAAGGATCTACAAAATGATTAAACGGGATTACTAAACAGATCATTAGAGGAAGGAACTACCTGGATCAAAGAGGAGGGAATAACAAAGATCATTAGAGGAAGGAACTACCTGGATCAAAGAGGAGGGAATAACAAAGATCATTAGAGGAAGGAAAATACCTAGATCATTAGACATGGGAACAAGCTAGAGCGTTAGACGAGAGAACTAGTTAGATCAGTAAAGGAGGGAACTAGTTAGATCATTAGAGGAGGCAACTGCTTAAATCATATAATGAGGAAACTTGTTATATCAATAGATGGGGAACTAATTACGTGATTAGAGAAGGGAACTAGTCAGATCATTAGAGGAGGGAACTGGTGATATCATTAGAGGAGGGAACTAGTGATATTATTAGCGGAGGATCTATTTATATCATCAGTGGAAGGGAAGAGCTACATCATTAGAGGAGAGAAGTAGCTAGAGTATTAGACGAGAAATATAGTTAGATCATTAGAGGAGTCACCTCGTTAAATCATTAGAGAAGGGAATTAGTTAGTCATGAGAAGGTGGAACTAGTGATCTCATCAGAGGACGGAATTAGAGGAGGGAACTCTTTCGATAATTAGAGGAAGGAAGTAGTTATATTATGAGAGGAGGGAACTAGTTTAGTCATAGAAAAGGGAACTATTTAGATAATATGAAGAAGAAAGTAGCTATATTATTGGTGGAGGGAGTTAGTTAGATCATTAGATGAGGGAACTACTCACATCATTAGAAGAGGGAAATTGTTAGATCATTAAAGGAAACAACTAATGAAATCATTAGAGGACGGAAGTAGTTAGATCATTAGAGGACGGAAGTAGTTAGATCATTGGAGGAGGGAACTAGTGACACCATTAGAGGAGGGAAATGGTTAGATCATTAGATGAAGCAACTAGTGAGATCATTAGAGAAGTGAACAACTTAGATCATTAGAGGAGAGAACTACTTAGATCATCAGGAGGGAAATAGTTAGATAATTAGAAAAGGGGACAAGTTAGCTCATTAGAGGAGATTACTAGTGAGATAATTTAGGGAGGGAAGCAGTTAGATCATAGAGGAGGGAACTAGTTAGATCATTAAAGGAGGTAACTTGTGAGACCATTAGAAGATTGAACTGGTCACATCATCAGAGAAGAGAACTACTTAGATCATTAGAGCAGGGATCTACTGACTCCATTAGAGGAGGGAAAAGTTAGATCATTAGAAAAGGGAACAAATAAGCTCATTAGAGGAGATAACTAGTGAGATATATTAAGGAGGGAACTAGTTAGATCATTTGAGGTGGAAACTAGTTGAATCATAAGAGGAGGGAACTAGTAAGATCATTAGAGAAGGGAACCAATCAGGTTTTTAGAAAAAGGAAATAGATCATGAAAAGAGGGAACTAATGATCTCATTAGAGGAGGGAACCAGGTTGATCATTACAGGAGGGAACTAGTTAGATCATTAGAGGAGGGAACTAGTTAGTTAATTAGAGGAGATAACAAGTGACATCATTTAAGGAGGGACTTATATAGATCATCGAGAGGGTACTAGTTAGAACATTAATGGAGGGAACTAGTCAGATCATTAGATGAGGAAACTAGTTTTATCCTTAAAGGAGGGAAATATTTAGATCATTAAAGGAGGCAACTAGTGAGATCATTAGAGAAGAGAAATAGTCAGATGATTAGAAGGGGAAGCTAGTGAGAGCATTAGAGGAGGGAACAAATTAGATCCTTAGAGGAGTGAAATGATTAGGTCATATGAGGAAAGAAGTAGTTATATCAAAAGAAGGGGGGGGGAATCTAATTAGATTACTAGAGGAGGGAACTAGTTATATCAATAATGTTGTGAACTAGTTATATCATTACAGGAGGGAAATACTTAGACCATTGGAAGTTGGACCTTAGTGATCTCATTAGAGTAGGGAGCCAGGTAGATCATTAGAGGAGGGAACTAGTTAATCATAGAGGAAGTAATTAGTTACAGCATTAGAGGAGAGAACTAATTCGATCATTAGATGAAGTAACTAGTTAGATCATGGAGGATGGAACTAGTTAGATCATTCTGTAGGGAAATAGATCATGAAAGATCTAGTTATATCATTAGAAGAGGGAAATAGATCATAAAAGGAGGCAACTAGTGAGATCATTAGAGAAGGGAGTTAATTATATCAAGAGAGGAGAGAACTAGCTAGATCATTAGAGGAGGGAACTAGTCAGATCATTAGAGGAGAGAACTATTTAGGTCATTAGAGAAGGTAACTATATTCGCCGTACGCAAAGTTGGCGAACCAGCCACGCCTCTCTTCCATAGCTCAGGTAGCTGATTGGTTCTTATACAGCATTCGTGTCGCTATCTATTTATTCTCAGTAAGTTTGTTTACTATTTATAATCACACCTGTTCTGTATAATTAAGTTAGAAATTGGAAACATAAAAATCTAAGACATTAGTACTATATATTTTCTTCAATACGAAGAAATAATGAATAGGCTTCATTCGAAACCGATACTGTCCTTGACTTCGACCATTTGTGATACATGTGTAACATTTTTAATATCCTCTCTAGAGTGCTAATGCCTTATGATTTTTCAAATCTTTATGTTAACAAGTTTTAACATTATCATACAGAAGAACGGGTCTGATTATAGAATGTGAAAACACTTAGTATGAGTTAATAGATACCGACATGAATATTGTATATGAACCAATCAGCAACCTTAGCTATGGAAAAGGGGTGTGGCTTCATCGTCAACTTAGAGTAAAACGAGTATAGTGAGATCATTTAAGGAGGGAAATAGTTAAATAATGGAGGAGGGAAGTACTTAGATAATTTGAAGAGGATATTCATTGCGTCATTGGAAAAGGGAACTAGTTGCTTCACTAAAAGAGGAAAATAGTTAGATTATTGAAGGAGGCAGCTAGTGAGATCATTAGAGGAAAGAACATATTGCATCATAGAGGAGGGAACTAGTTAGATCATTGGAGGAGGGAACAAATTAGACCTCTAAAGAAGGGGACTAGTTATATCATTAGAAAAGGATCTAGTGAGTTCATTAGAAGAGGAAGTAGTTAGATCATTATAAAAGCGGACTACTTGGATCATTAGAAGAAGGAAGAAACTAGTTACATCATTAGATAAGGAAACTAGTTAAATCATTAAATGAGGTAACTAGTTATATCAATTTTGGAGAGAACTATTGAAATCAGTAGAGAAGGGAACTATTGAGATCCTTAGAGGAGGGAAGTTATTACATTATTAGCGAAAGGAACTAGTATGATCACGAAAGGAGGGAACTAGTGAGATCAATAAAGAAGGGAACTAGATCACTTATTAGAGAACGTTAATAGTAAGACTATTAGAAGAACAAATTAGTTAGAACACTATAGGAGGGAACTAGTTTGATCATTAGAGGAGGCAACTACTTAGATCATATAATGAGGAAACTTGTTATATCAATAGATGAGGAACTAGTTAGATGATTAAAGAAGGGAACTAGTCAGATAATTAGAGGAGGATCTATTTATATCATTAGCGGAAGGGAAGAGATACATCATTAGAAGAAGGAAATAGCTAGACCATTAAACGATAAATCTAGTTAGATCATTAGAAGAGTCAACTCGTTAGATCATTAGAGGAGGGAATTAGTTAGTAATGAGGAAAGGAAACTTGTGATCTCATTAGAGGACGGAATTAGAGGAGGGAACTCTTTCGATGATTAGAGGAAGAACTAGTTATACCATGAAAGGAGGGAACTGGTTTAATCATAGAAAAGAGAACTATTTATATCATTAGAGGCGGGAACTATTTAGATCATATGAAGAAGGAAGTAGCTATATCATTGGGGGAGGGAGCTAGTTAGTTCATTAGATGAGGGAACTAATCACATAATTAGAAGAGGGAAATTTTTAGATCATTAAAGGAAGCAACTACTGAGATCATTAGAGGACGGAAGTAGTTAGATCATTAGAGGAGAAAACTTCTTAGGTCATTAGAGGAGGGAACTAGTGACACCATTAGAGGAGGGAAATAGTTAGATCATCAGAGGAGGGAACTAGTTAGCTCATGAAAAGAGATAACTAGTGAGATATTTTATGGAGGGGAAGATGTTAGATCTTAGAAGAGGGAATTAGATCATTAAATGAGATAACTAGCTATATCATTAGAGGAGGAAACTAGTTACATCATGAGAGGAGGGAACTATTCACATCACTACAAGAGGTAAACCAGTAGATCATTAAAGGAAGCAACTAATGACATCATTAGAGAAGGGAGAAAGATAGATCATACAGGAGTGAACTAGTTAGATTATTAGAGAAGAGAACTAGTGAGAATACTACAGGAGGGAAGTAATTGGATCATTAGAGGAGAAAAATAATTGGACCATTAGAGGAGGGAACTAGTGGTGACACCATTAAAGGAGGAAACTACCTAGATCATTAGGTGAAGGGCGGAGCTACATCATTAGAGAAGGGATCTAGCTAGAACATTAGACGAGGGAACTAGTTGGATCATTAGAGGAGGGAACTAGGTAGCCCATTAGACTAGGAAACTAGTTAGATCATTAGTGGACGAACTAGTTAGATCAGTAGAAGAGGGATCTGGTACTAACTAGAAAATTAGAGTAATGAATTAGTTGCATCATTAGAGGAGGGCAATAGTTAGATTATTAGAGAAAGGAACTAGGTAGATCATTGGAAGATGGAACTAGTTAGATCAGTGCAGGAGGAACTAGTTAGATCAGTAGAGATGGAATTGATTAGATCATGAGAATAGGGAACTAGTTAGATCATTAAAAAAGGGTACTACTTAGATCTTGAGAGGAGGGAAGTAGGGAGAACATTATAGGAGGGAATTACTTTGATCATTAGAGGAAGGAATTTCTTAGATCATTAGAGGAGGGAACTATTTAGATCATTTAAAGAGGGAACTAGCTAGTTCATTATATTTAGGAGCAAGTTAGACCATTAGAGGAAGAACTAGTTAGATTATTAAAGTAGGGAACTAGTTAAATCATTAAAAAAGGAACTTCTTAGATCAATACAAAGATGGATTAGTGAGATCATTAGAGGAGGGAGCTAGTTCGACGATTAGAGGAGAGAACAAATTTTATCATTAGTGGAAGGAACTATTGTGATCAATATAGAAGGGAACTAACGATATCATTAGAGGAGGGAACTAGTTACATCATCAGAGGAAGGAACAAGTGACACCACTAAAGGAAGGAACTAGTTAGGTTATTTGATAAGGGAAATAGTAAGATCATTAGAATAGGGAAGTAGTTACATCACTAAAGGAAAGAACTAGTTAGATCATCAGAAAAGGGAAGTAATGAGATAATCAAAGGAGGAAGCTAGAATGATTATTATTGGAGGATCTAGTTAGATCATAAGAGGAGAGATCATAAGAGGAGGAAACTAGTTAGATCATTAGAAGAAGGAACAAGTGAGATCATTAGAGGAGTGATCTATATAGATCTTTAGAGGAGGGAACCAACTAGATTATTAGGGGAAGGAACTAGATATATCACTATTGGGAGGAACTACTTAGATCTTAAGAAAGAAGAAAATGTAAGATTATTTGAGGAGGAAACAAGTGATATCATTAGATGAGTGAACCTTTTAGATCGTTACAGGAGTGAACTAGTTAGATGAGTAGAAGAGAGCACTAGTTAGCTCAGTAGAGGAGGGAACTAGTTATATCATAAGAAGAAAGAACTAGTTAGATCATCATAAAAGGAAACTGCTTAGATCAATTCAGGTGGGACCTAGTGAGATTATTAGTGAAGGGAATTAGTTAGATCATTAGAGGAAGGAACTAGTTATATCATTATTGGAGGGAACTACTAAGATCAATACAAAAGGGAATTAACGATATCATTAGAGAAGGGAACTAATTACATCATTTGACGAAGGAACTAGCAACACCACTTAAGGAGGGGATTAGTTTTGTTAATTGAGTAGGGAAATAAGATTATCAGAGAAGCGAAGTCATTAGATCACTATAGGAGGGAACTAGTTAGATCATTAGAGCAACATAAAAAAAAACTAGTGAGGTCATCAAAGGAAGGAACTAGGTAGATCATTAGATGAAGGGACTAGTTAGAGCATACGAGGATAAAACTACTTAGAATACTAGAGGAAGGAACAAGTGAGATCATTAGGGTAGGGAACTAGTTGTATTATTACAGGAGGGAACTAGTTAAATCAGTAGAAGGGGAAACTAGTTAGATGATGAAAGGAGGGAGCTAGTTATATTATTAGAAGGAACTAGTGAGATCATTAGAGGAGGGAGTAGTTAGAACATAGGAAAAAACATATAGAACATTAGAGTTGGAAATTAGTTAGATCAATAACGGCGAGAACTAGTTAGATCATTAGAGGATGGAACTAGTTACATCTTTAGAGGATGGAAATATTTAGATCGTAAGAAAAGCGAACTAGTTAGATCATTAGAGGAGGGAACTAGTGAGAATATTTCAGGATGGGAAGTAGTTAAGTCATAGAGAACGTGACTAGTTAGGTCATTAGAGGAGGGAAATAGTTAGATTATCAAAGAAGGGAATTAGTTAGATTATTAGAGTAAGGAATTGGTTAGATCATTAGGGTAGGGATATAGTTAGATCATTAGAGAAGGGGACTAGTTAGATATCAATAAAAGAGGTAACTTGTTAGATCATTAGAAAAGGGATCTATTTATGTCATCAGAGGAGAAAACTAGTTACATCAGTAGAAGAGAGAATTAGTTAGATTATTAGAGGAGGGAATTAGTTATATCCTTAGAGGAGGAAGTAGTTAGATTAGTAAAAGAAGGAATCTAGTTAGATCATTAGAGGAATGAAGTAGTTAGATTACTAGAGAAGGGAACTTGTTAGATCATTAGAAGAGGGAACAAGATATATTATTAGAAGAGGGAACAAGATATATTATTAGGAGAGGGAACAAGGTATATTATTAGAGGTGGAAACTAGTTCGATCAGTGGGGGAACGAATTAGTTATATCATTAAAGGAGAAACTACTTAGATCATGACATTAGGGAACTAGTTAGATCATTAGAAAAGTAAACTACTTAAATCATAAGAGAAGGGAACTAGTGAGATCAGTAAACGAGGGAAGTGGTTACATCAATAGAGGTAGGAACTAGTGAGACCAGTAAAGGAGGGAACAAGTTGGGTAATTAGAGGAGGGAAAGAGTAAGATCATTAGAGGAGAGAACTAGTTAGATCATTAGAGGATGCAGCTGTTTAAATCATAAGAGGAAAGACTAATATATATCAGTAGTGGAGGAAATTAGTTATATTATTAGAGGAGGGAACTATATATATCATTACTGGAGGGAACTTCTGACAACAATAAAAAAGGGAACTTTAGATATCATTACAGGAGGGAACAAGTAACATCATTAGAAGTAGTAACTAGAAAGACCACTAAGGAGGGAACAAGTTTGGTTTTTAGTTGGAAAGAATTAAATTGTTAGAAGATGGAATTAGGTACATCATAAGAGTTGGAAAGTAGTTGGATCACTAGAGGAGGGAACAAGTAAGATTATTAGAGGAAATATCTTTTGAAATCATTGGAGAAGTTATTAGTTAGATGATTGGAGGATGGAACTAGTTTCATCAGTAGAGGAAGGAATTAGATAAGTGGAGACGTAAACTAGTTAGATCATTAGAGGAGGGAACTAGTTAGATCAGTAGAAGAGGGAACTAGTTACATCAGTAAAGGAGGATATAGTTAGATCATTAGAAAAGGGAGCTACTTAGATCATTAGAAGAGGTATTTAATGAGATCATTGGAGGAGGGAATCACTTTGACCGTTAGAGGAGGGAACTAATGAGATCAATGTGGAGGGTACTAGTTAGATCATTTGAGGAGGGAACTAGTTTGATGATTAGACGAGGGATATAATTAGATCATTTGAGGAGGACAATATCTATATCATTATTGGTGGAAACTATTTACATCATTATATGAATAAACTAGTGAGACTGCTAAAAGAGGGAACTAGTTAGGTTAATAGAGGAGTGAACTAGTAAGATCATTAGAGAAGGGAACTAGTCAGATCACTAGAGGATGCAACTCGTTAGATCAGTAGAAGAGGAAACTAGTTAGGTCAATAGAAGAGAGAACTAATGACATCATCAAAGGAGGGAACTAAAGAGATGATTAAAGGAAGGAGCTACTTAGATCATCAGAGGAGGAAATTAGTTTGATCATTAGAGGACTGAACAACTGAGATCATTATAGGAGGGATATATTTAGATCATCAGAGTAGGGAACTAGTTAGATAATTAGAAAAAGAAACTAACTGGATCATTAGAGGAGGGAACTGCTTTCATCATTAGAGGAGGGAGCTAGGGAGATCATTAGAAGAAGGAACTGTTTAGATCATTAGAAGAGGGAACTAGTTAGCTCATTGTATGTAAGAACTAGTTAGATCATTAAAGGAAGAACTAGTTACATCATGAAAGTAGGGAACTAGTTTGATTATTAGAAATGGGAACTTCTTAGATCATTGGAGGAGGGAACTAGTGAGATCATTAGACGAGGGAGCTAGTTAGATCATTAGAGGAGGGAACTAATTATACCGTTAGTGTAGGAAAATACTGAGATCACTAGAGATGGAAACTAACGATATCATTAGAGGAATGAATTAGTTATATCATTAGAGGAAGGAACTAGTGGCACCACTAAAGGTATGAACTAGTTAGGTTATTTCAGGAGGAAAGTAGTACTATCATTAGACGAGGGCAGTATTTAGATAAGTATAGGAGGGAACTAGATAGATCATTAGAAATGGGAACTAGCGAGATCATTAAAGGAGGGAACTAGATAGAGCATAAGAGGAGGAAGCTAGGTGGATTATTAGAAGGAACAAGTGAGATCCTTAAAGGAGTTGTCTATATAGATCATTAGAGGAAGGAACTAGTTAGATTATTAGAGGAAGGAACCAGTTAGATCAGTAGAGGCTGGAACTAGTTACATCTTTAGAGAAGGAAACTAGTAAGATTATTAAAGGAAGGAACGAGACAGATCATTCAAGGAAAGAACTAGTTAGCTCATCAGTGGAAAGAGCTAGTTAGATCTTAAGATGAAAAAGATATCAAGATTATTAGAAGAGAGAACAAGTGATATCATTAGATGAGGGAAATATTTAGATCATTACAGGGGTGAACAAGTTAGATTAGTAGGAGAGAGTAGTTAGATTAACAGAGGAGGGAACTAGTTAGTATATTACAGGAGGGAACGGGTTAGATCAGTAAAGGAGAGAACTAGTTAGATCATTACAGGAAGAACTAGTTAGATCATGAACGTAGGGAACAAGTTAGATCATTAGAAAATGGAACTACTTAGAAAATAAGAGGTGGGACCTAGTTAGATCATGAGAGGAGGAAACTAGTTATGTCATTGTTGGAGGGAACTACTGAGATCAATAGAAAAGGGAACTAAAACAAAATTAGAGGAGATAAGTAATCACATCACGAGAGAAAGTAACTAGTGACACCACTTAAGGAGAGAACCAATTATCATAATTGAGGAGGGAAATAGTAAGATCATCAGCGGAGGGAAGTATTTAGATCACTATAGGAGGAAACTAGTTACATCATTAGAGGAGGGAACGAGTGAAATCTTTAAAGGAGGGAACTAGACAGAGGATTAGAGGAAGGAACTACTAAGATCATAAGAGGAGGAAACTAGTTTGATCGTTAGAGGATGAAACAAGTCAGATCATTAGATGTGGGATAAATTTAGATCATTAGAGTAAGGAACTAGTTAGATAATTAGAGGACGGAATTAACTGGATCATTAGAGGAGGAATATACTTTGATCAATAGAGGAGGGAACTAGGGAGATCATTAGAGGGGAAAACTAGTTAGATTATTACAGAAGGGAACTAGTTAGATCGTTAGAGGAAAGAACTACTTATATCATTATTGCAGGGAATTATTGAGATCAATAGGGAGGAGAATTACTGAGATCATTAAATGAGGGAACTAATCACATCATTTGAGGAAGGAACTAGTGAGACCGCGAAAAGAGGGAAAGCGTTATGTCTTTAGAGGAGGGAAATAGTAAGATCATCAGAGGAGGCAACTAGTGAGATCATTAAAGGAGGGAATTAGAGAGATGATTAGAGGAAGGAACTAGTTAGATCGTAACAAGAGTAAACTAGTTAGATCATTAGAGGGGAGGACAAGTGAGATTATTAGAAGAGGGATCTCTTTAGATCATTAGAGAAGGGTGCTAGTTAGAAAATTAGAGGACTGAATTAGTTGAGGAGGGAATTAGTGAGATGATTAGAGAAGGGAACAAGTTAGATCATTCGCAGAAGGAACTATTTAGATCAGTGGAGGAGGGAACTACTTAGATCAGTAGATATGGAATTGATTACATCATGAGAATAGGGAACTAGTTAGATCATTTGAAAAGGGTACTAATTAGATCATGAGAGAAAGGAACTAGAGAGAACATTTTGGAAGGGAATCACTTTGATCATTAGAGGAGGGATATAGAAAAGAAATAACGATATCATTAGAGGATGGAACTAGTTACATCATTAGAGGAAGGAACTAGTGACACCATTAAAGGAAGGAACTAGTTAGGTTATTTGATGAGTGAAATAGTAAGATCATTAGAGAAGGGAAATAGTTACATCACTATAGATGGGAACTAGTGAGATTATTAGAAAAGGGAAACAGTGAGATCATTAAAGGAGTAAGCTAGATAGATTATTAGAGGAGGGATCTAGTTAGATCATAAAAGGAGGAAACTAGTTAGGTCATTAGAAGAAGGAACAAGTGAGATCATTAGAGGAGTGATCTTTATTGATCTTAAGAAGAGGGAACTAGTTATATTATTAGAGGGAACTAGATATATCACTATAGGAAGGAGCTACTTAGATGTTAAGAAAGAAAAAATGTAAGATTATTAGAGGAAGGAACAAGCGATATCATTAGATGAGGAAACTATTTAGATTATTACAGGAGTGAACTAGTTAGATGAGTGGAAGAGAGAACTAGTTAGATCAGTAAAGGAGGGAACTAGTTATATCATTAGAAGAAAGAACGAGTTAAATCATTAGATGAGGGAAGTAGTTAAGATATTAGAGGAGGGAACTAGTTAGAATATAGCATGAGGGAATGAGCTAAATCAATTAAGGAGAGAGCTAGTTAGATCATTATATTAAGAACTAGGTAGATCTTGAGAGCAGGGGACTATTCAGATCATTAGAAGAGGGAACTAGTTAGTTAATTATATGTAGGAGCAAGTTAGATCATTAGAGGAAGAAGTAGTTAGATCATTAAAGTAGGAATCTAATTAGATTATTAGAAAAGGGAACTTCTTAGATCATTATAGGGATGGACTAGTGAGATCATTAGAGAAGGGAGCTAGTTAGACGATTAGAGGAGAGAACAAATTTTATCATTAGTGGAGGGAACTTCTGTCATCGATATAGAAAAGAAATAACGATATCATTAGAGGATGGAACTAGTTACATCATTAGAGGAGGGAACTAGTGACACCATTAAAGGAAGGAACTAGTTAGGTTATTTGATGAGTGAAATAGTAAGATCATTAGAGAAGGAAAATAGTTACATCACTATAGGTGGGAACTAGTGAGATTATTAGAAAAGGGAAATAGTGAGATCATTAAAGGAGGAAGCTAGACAGATTATTAGAGGAGGGATCTAGCTAGATCATAAGAGGAGGAAACTAGTTAGGTCATTAGAAGAAAGAACAAGTGAGATCATTAGAGGAGTGATCTTTATTGATCTTAAGAAGAGGGAACTAGTTAGATTATTAGAGGAAGGAACTAGATATATCACTATAGGAAGGAGCTACTTAGATGTTAAGAAAGGAAAAATTGTAAGATTATTAGAGGAAGGAACAAGTAATATCATTAGATGAGGGAACTATTCAGATTATTACAGGAGTGAACTAGTTAGATGAGTAGAAGAGAGAATTAGCTAGATCAGTAAAGGAGGGAACTAGTTATATCATTAGAAGAAAGAACGAGTTAAATCATTAGATGAGAGAAGTAGTTAAGATATTAGAGGAGGGAGCTAATTATAACATAACATGAGGGAATGAGCTAAATCAATTAAGGAGAGAGCTAGTTAGATCATTATATTAACAACTAGGTAGATCTTGAGAGCAGGGGACTATTTAGATCATTATAAAAGGGAACTACTTAGATCATTTGAGGTGGGACCTAGTGAGATAATTAATGAAGGGAATTAGTAAGATCTTTAGAGGAAGGAACTAGTTATATCATTATTGGAGGGAACTA
This sequence comes from Panulirus argus, assembly GCA_038088735.1. Classification (NCBI taxonomy): domain Eukaryota; kingdom Metazoa; phylum Arthropoda; class Malacostraca; order Decapoda; family Palinuridae; genus Panulirus; species Panulirus argus. The sequence continues at coordinate 19,612 of JAYMFT010154745.1, forward strand.
CTAAGATCAATAGAAAAGGGAACTAATGATATCATTAGAGGAGGGAACTAATTACATCATTTGACGAAGGAACTAGTGACACCACTTAAGGAGGGGACTAGTTATGTTTATTGAGTAGGGAAATAATAAGATCATCAAAGGAGGGAAATCATTAGATCACTATAGGAGGGAAGCAGTTAGACCATTAGAGGACGCAACTAGTTAGATCACTAGAAGAAGGAACTAGTTTGATCCGCAGAGGAGGGAACTAATGAGATCATCATAGGAGGGAACTAGATAGATCAATAGAGGGCAATAGTTAGATCATAAGAAGAGGAAACTATTTAGATTATTAGAGGAAGGAACAAGTGAGATCATTAAAAATATGATCTATTTAGATTATTAGAGGAAGGTACTAGTTAGATTATTAGGGGAGGGAGCTAGTTCAATCATTACAAAAGGGGGTAAGTTATATAATTAGAGGATGGAATTAGTTACATCATTAAAGGAGGTAGCTAGTGAGATCAGTAAAGGAGAGAAATAGATCATTTGAGGAAGGAACTAGTTAGATCAAAAGAGGAGAAAACTAGATGATTAGAGGAGAGAACAAGTGAGATCCGTAGAGGAGGGAACTAGTTACATAATTACAAGAGGGAACTCGTAAGATCAGTCGAAGAGGGAAATAGTTAGATCAGTAGAGGAGGGAACTACTTATACAATTTGAAGAAGGAACTACTTAGATTATTAAAGGAGAAAACTAGTTAGATTATTGAAGGAGGGTACTAATTAGATTCTTATGGGAGGAAACTAGTTAGATCAATAGAGGAAGGTACTAGTTACATCATTAGAGTAGGTAACTAATGAGATCATTAAAGGAGGGAACTAGACAGATGATTAGAGGGAGGAACTACTTTCATCAGAAGAGGAGGAAACTAACTAGATTATCAGAGGAAGGAACAAGTGAGATCATTAGATTAGGGAAAGAATTAGATGATTACAGGAGGGAACTAATTAGACCAGTACAAGTGGGAACTAGTTAGATCAATAGAGGAGGTAACTATTTATGTCATTAGAAGAAGGAACTAATTATATCATTAGAGGAGGAAAGTAATTAGAATATTAGAGGAAGAAACGAGTCAGAACATTAGAGGATGGAAATAGTTAGAACATTAGAGGAAGGCACTAGTTAGATCAATGAAGGAGCTACAAGTAAGATCATTAGAGGAGGGAACTAGGTAGATCATTAGAGGAGGGAGTAGTTAGCTATTTGGAAGAAGGAACTAGTCAGATAATTTGAGGAGTGAAGTAGCTAGAATATTAAAGGAAGGAAGTAGTTAGAATAGATAGAACGAAACTAGTCAGATCATTAGAGGAGGGAGCTACTTAGATCATTAGAAAGAACTAGTTAGATCATTAATGGATGAAACTAGTTAGCTCATTAGAAGAGGAACCAGTTAGGTCAGTAGAGAAGGAATCTAGTTAGATCATTAGAGGAGGGAACTACTTTGATTATTAGAGGATGTAACTATTTAGCTCATTAGAGGAGGGAAACTAGTTAGTTCAGACGAAGTAACTGTTTAGATCTTTAGAGGAAGAACAAGTTAGATTTTGAAAGTAGGGATCTAGATATATCTTTAGAAAAGGGAACTACTTGTATCATTAGTGGAAGGAATTAGTGAAAAAATTAGAGGAGGTTACAAATTTGATCATTAGAGGAGGGAACTATTGAGATTATGAGAGAAGGGTACTACCTCATCATTAGAAGAGGGAACTAGTGAGATTATGAGAGGAGGGAAGTAGCTAGATCATTAGAGGAGTCAACTAGCTAGTTCATTAGAAGAGGGACCTAGTTATATCATTATTGTAGGGTACTTCTGATATCACAAAGAAGGGAACTAATGATACCATTAGAGGAGACAACTAACTAACTAGTTACATCATTAGAGGAGGGAACTAGTGAGACCACTAAAGGAGGGAAGTACTTAGAATATTACAGGAGCGAACTAGCAAAATCTTTAGAGGGTTGAACTGGTCATATTACTATAATAGGAAAATAGTTATATTATGAGAGGAGGCATCTAATTAGATCACTAGAGAAAGAACTAATTAGATCAGTAGAGCAGGGAACTAGTTAGATTATTAGAGGAGGGTACTAGTGAGATCATTAAAGGAGGGAACTAGATCATTAGAGGAAGGAACTATGTAAATCATAAGAGGAGGAAACTAGCTAGATCATTAGAGGAAGGAACTATGTAAATCATATAAAGAGGAAGCTAGTTAGATCATTGGAAAAGTGAACGACTTATATCATTAGAAAAGTGAACTACTCAGATCATAAGGGAACTAGTGAGATCAATAAAAAAGGTAAGTGGTTACATCAATAGAGGTAGGAACTAGTAAAACCACTAAAGAAAGGAAAATGTTAGGTAATTAGAGGAGGGAAAGAGTAAGATCATTAGAAGAGGGAACTAGTTATATCATTAGATAGTGCAGCTATTTATATCATAAGAAGAAGGATTAATTAAATCAGTAGAGGAGGTAATAAGTTATATTATTAGAGGAGGGAACTACTTATATCATTACTGGATGGAACTACTAACATCAATAGAAAAGGGAACTATTGATATCATTACAGGAGGGAACAAGTTACATCATTATAAGTAGTAACTAGTGACCCACTATGAAGGATATAAGTTAGGGGTTTAGAGGAGGGAAAGAGTAAGATCATTAGAGGATGGAACTAGTTACATCATAAGAGAAGGAAACTAGTTAGATCACTAGAGGAGGGAACAAATAAGGTCATTAGAGGAAAGATCTTTTGAGATCATTAGAGAAGGTAACTAGCTAGATGATTAGAGGACGGAACCAGTTTCATCATTATAGGAAGGAATTAGTTAGATAAGTAGAGACGTGAACTAGTTAGATCAGTAGACTAGGGAACTAGTTAGATCAGTGGAGAAGGATATGATTAGATCTTGAGAGTAGGAGACTAGTTAGATCATTAGAAAAGGGAACTACTTAGACCATTAGAGGAGGGAACCAATGTGACCATTAGAGGAGGGACTATTGAAATCATTGCCGGAGGGCGCTAGTTAGATCATGTGAGGAGGGAACTAGTTAGATGATTAGAGGAGGCATCTAGTAAGATCATTTGAGGAAGAAACTATATATATATATCATTATTTGTGGAAAGTACAGAGGTTAATAGAGTAGGGAACTAATGAGATCATTAAAGGAGGAAACTGTTTACATCATTATATGAATAAACTAGCGAGACTGCTAAAAGAGGGAACTAGTTAGCTTAATAGAGGAGTGAACTAGTAAGATCATTAGAGGAGGGAACTAGTTAGATCATTAGAGGGTGCAACTCGTTAGATCAGTAGATGAGGAAATTAGTTAGGTCAATAGAAGAGAGAACTAATGACAACATTAAAGGAGGGAACTAGGCAGATCATTAGAGGAAGTAACTACTTTGATCATCACAGGAGGAAATTAGCTTGATCATTAGAGGACTGAACAAATTAGATCATTAAAGGAGGGATCTATCTAGATCATCAGAGTAGGGAATTAGTTAGATAATCAGAAGAGGGAACTAACTGGATCATTAGAGGAGGGAACTATTTTGATCATTAGAAGAGGGAACTAGGGAGATCATTAGAGGAGGGAAATGTTTAGATCATTAGAAGAGGGAACTAGTTAGCTCATTATATGTAAGAACTAGTTAGATCATTAGAGGAAGAACAAGTTAGATCAAGAAAATAGGGAACCAGTTTGATCATTAGAAATGGGAACTTCTAAGATCATTGGAGGAGGGAGCTAGTGAGATCATTAAACGAGGGAGCTAAGTAGATCATTAGAGGAGGGAACTAATTATATCGTTAGTGGAGGGAATTTCAGAGATAAATAGAGAAGGGAACTAACGATATCATTACAGGAGGGAATTAATTGCATCATTAGAGGAAGAAACTAGTGACACCACTAAAGGAATGAACTAGAGGAGGAAAATAGCAATATCATCACAGGAGGGAAGTAGTTAGATCATTATAGGAGGGAACTAGATAGATCATTAGAAAAGGGAACTAGTGAGATCATTAAAGAAGGGAACTAGATAGATTATTAGAGGAGGGATCTAGTTAGGTCATAAGAGGAGGAAAGTATGTAGATCTTTAGAAGAAGGAACCAATGAGATCATTAAAAGAGTGATTTATGTAAATCATTAGAGGAGGGAACTAGCTGGATTATTAGGTGAGGGAATTAGTTAGATCATTAGAGGTTGGAGCTAGTTACATCATTAGAGGAAGTAATTAGTAAGATTATTTAAGGAAGGAACGAGATAGATCATTAGGGGAAGGAATTAGTTAGATCTTAAGAGGAAAAAGATTGCAAGATTATCAGAGGAGGGAACAAGTGATATCATTAGATGAGGGAAATATTTAGATCATTACAGGAGTGGACTAGTTAGATTAGTAGAAGGTAGAAACTAGTTAGATAAATAGAAGAGGGAACTTGTCAGAACATTACAGGAGGGAACGGGTTAGATAATTTCAGTAAGAACTAGTTAGATCATTTCAGTAAGAACTAGTTAGATCATTAGAAAAGAGAACTACTTAGATCAATAGAGGTGGACCCTAGTTAGATCATTAGAGGAGGAAACTAGTTAAATCATTATTGGAGGTAACTCCTGAGAACATTAGAGAAGGGAACGAAATAAGTGATTAGAAGAGGGAACTAATTGCATCATGAAAGGAAGTAGCTAGTGAAACCACTTAAGGAGGGAACTAGTTAGATCATTAGAGGAGGCAACTAGCTAGATCATTAGAAGAGGGAACTAGTTATATCATTATTGGAGGGTACTTCTGACATCAATAAAGAAGGGGACTAATGATATCATTAGAGGAGACAACTTGTTACATCATTAGAGAAAGGAACTTGTGAGACCACTAAAGGAGGGAAATACATATATTATTAGATGAGGGAACTAGTAAGGTTATTAGAGGGGTGAACTAATTAGATTATTGTAATAGGAAAATAGTTATATCATTAAAGGAGGCAACTAATCATACCACTAGAGAAAGATCTAATTAGATCGGTAGAGGAAGGAACTAGTTAAGACATCAGAGGAGGGTAGTAGTGAGATCATTAAAGGAGGGAACTAGATCGATCATGAGAGGAAGGAACTATGTAAATCATAAGAGGAGAAAAGAAGTTAGATCATTAGAGGAAGGAGCCATATAAATCATAAGAGGAAACTAGTTAGATTATTTGAGGAAGGAACCTTGAATCCCAAAACTTTGATTTTATGTGGCTCAAAGTCTGTCTCCCTACTACCACACTTGTCCTCTGTTTTCTTCTACTGCTCCCCTAGTTCTACAAATATTGTATCCTTCTTCGATTATGTCAACTTTTACCATGAGACCGTGACATCCTCCCACCCGCAAGCCGAGATTCTCTTCCTCTGGGATTTCAACGTTCACCATAGGTAATGGTTGAATTCCTCCCATATGGATGGTGGAGGGATCGAAGCCGTCACGTTCTCCATTCTCAATGATTTAGAGCAAATTATCTCCCAGTCTACCCATATACCTGACCGCTATGACCACTCTTCTAATATTCTGGATTTGTTTTTCACCTCTAATCCATTTCGCTGTAAATACACAATCTCGCTCCAAACTGGTTCATCTGATCATACTCTCATAAATGTAATTATTCTAACAGCACCTTCTGCTCCAGCAGCCCTTTCTAAGCGTAAATACTGGCACCTGAACAAAGCTGACTGGAACAACTTACGTAACTTTTTTCTGACTTTACCTAGGTCAATTACTGTCTCTTATGTGGTGATGCTTCTGTCTCTGCCAAACGCATAACAGAGGTTATTCTTGCGGGAATGGAAGCATTTATCCTCTCTTCCTCCAAGACTACTTCTCCATCCAATCCATGGTTCAACCGTTCCTGCTCTGAGGCCATTCAGGCAAGGGATCAAACATATCGGGTTTGGAAAAACTCTCCTTCTTCTGGCTCCCATTTAACATTATTACTGCCCGTTATCATTGTAAGACTGTTATCCGTGAGGCAAGCGATCCCTTATTCAAAGGAAGTGTTTACATGAGTTTACATGAGCTTACAGACAACAGGAGGCCTGATTGGCCCACGACTGGGTTGTCTGATAAAAAAAAAAAAAGTTTGACTTGAGAAGAAAATATATTTTCTCTCAGCAATCTTTTTAAAGCTATCACCGACTCCCCGCTGCTGCACATTAGCCTTCTACTGTCCCTGTTACCGCTATCGTTAATTGAGTTTATTTCTGGTGTTTTATTCAGAGTATACCTGAATTTATAAAGCATTTGTCTCAGCGATTTTTAAAGGTATCTATAGTCTTAGTATTCAATACGTCTGCCGGTAACTTATTCAGTCGTAGTATCCACTGCGTCTGCCGGTAACTTATTCCAGTGCTCAATTCACCTACAGGAAAAGCTTTTTCCCACGTCCGTACTGAATCTTTTACCTTTGAGTTTTATTCCATTTGTCTTGGTCACCGTATTTTCTTGTATTTCGAAAAGATGTTCGTGATTTTCGTTATCGAACTTGTTCAGAATTTTGAACACTTGGATTAAGTCGCCGCCAAGTCTACGTTTTTAAGGGAGAAGAAATCCAAACGTTTTATCCTCTCCTCGTATGCCAGATTTCTAAGGGATGGGATTAATTTTGTCGCGTGTCTTCGTACTTCTTCTAATTTTTCCTTGTCTTTTTTATAGTTTAGGGACAAAAACTGGACTGTATATTCAAGTTATGGTCTTACTAGGGAATTATATAGTAAGAGAATTGTTTCTGGTTTCTTGTAATCTATGTTCATGGATATGAAACCTAACATTTGGTTGCCTTTTTTACTTCTTGTTTGACAATTTAGTGTACTTCAGATTGTTGCTAATGACAACACCAAGGTCCTTTTCTTCATTTACTTTAGTTAGAGAGTTTCCAAATAGTTTGTAGT
>JAYMFT010154746.1:0-12548 GCA_038088735.1 Panulirus argus
CTCCCCTTTTAGTCGCCTCTTACGACACGCAGGGAATACGTGGGAAGTATTCTTTCTCCCCTATCCCCTGGGATAGTATATATATATATATATATATATATATATTAGGTTCTTACCTTATGCATTAATTGATAATTAATCTACTGAAATATAGGTGAAATTAGCTAAAAGAGATGGGAGTTCTGCCTTGCACCTGAATGCTTACAATTGCCTTCAGTTCGAAAAGTTCGACTTATAACCATTATATGAGATGGTAGATTGTTTTTCTTTTATTTTTTCTACACAGTACTCTTCAGTAGATTCTTACATAATGCATGAATTGATAATTCCCAACAGAGAACTAGAATATGCTTCTCATGTTTAGACATTGCACCTAAAGAAGCACAAAGAACTGATTAAGAAAGCCTAGGATAGAGCAACAAAGATGATTCCAAAATTAAATGAGTTGAGTTGCAGGGAAGGTTTTAAAGCAGATTAATGATGTAGACAGAGGACAGTTCTTCCAGAGGTGTAGGGATAAAACTACCGGAGTGCAAAGCATTGAATTAAGGAAGAAACTTGTTGAAAGGAAGTGAGGAATCATATCAGTAACATAAAGTTGATGGATGAATGGAATAAAATGACTGAAGACTTGGATAATGTGGACAGTGTACAGAAAGTTAGCAAGTTGCATGATACAGTGTGTAAAGTTGTTATGTCTGTGTTATCAGATTTTCAGGTTTTCATTTATAACAGTTATTTGATCAGCAATTTGAAAGAATGAGTCCCTGTTCATTACAGTTTATTTCTTACACTCCAATTTTCTTCATATTTTCGGATTATTTTGTTGAAGCTATCATTAACATTGTAATGTTCTCTGGCAGTATCCCTGATTTCCAGTTCAATCTAATTTTCTTTTCTTTTACACTAGTGCTTTCTTTGATAAGCATGATATCCCTTACTGCTCCATTATTATAATTTTTAGTAACCACAGGAGCATAGTTTGTCTTTGTTTTGATGTAAGTTTTATCAGAAATGTCTTTCGCATCACTGTTGCATACAGTATTACCTTTAAAGAAATACTTCACTGCAGATGGTTGCTTGCCTTTGACAACATACTTGCCCCATACATTCAATAATCCTTCCTCCATGACAGTCATAAAATTTTTTTTATGTCAGCAAATGTTACATAGATTTTTTTTTCTCTCTCTCTGTTTATTCATGTGTATTTTCAGAGTGAGCCTAAGATTCCCACGGCCACAAACTTGAATCATGTCTTTCGGTCTATAATTTTTCTTCACACATACTGTTCTGTGAATTGAAAAGAGTCCATTGTTTATAGTAACAATAACCTTTTTGTTATCATACCTCTCAGTATTTCCAGCATCATGGTACATAATATAGCTCACTCCCCATGTTTTTCTATGCATTTATTCCTCCTCCAATGCATAGGATGAGAGAATCATTTTTTATTTATCTATATATGGTGTGATCAAGTAAGTAATAAAAGGGTAAGAGAGATGTGTGGTAATAAAAAGTGTTGTTGAGAGATCAGAAGAGGGTGTGTTGAAATGGTTTGGACATATGGAGAGAATGAGTGAGGAAAGGTTGACAAAGAGGATATTTGTGTCAGAGGTTGAGGGAACAAGGAGAAGCAGGGGAGCAAATTGGAGGTGGAAGGATGGAGTGAAAAATATTTTGAGCGATTAGGGCCTGAACATACAGGAGGGTGAAAGGCGTGCACGGAATAGAATGAACTGGGGTGATGTGGTATACTGGGGTCAAATGCTGTCAGTGGACTGAACCAAGGCATGTGAAATCTCTGGGTTAATCCATGGAAAGCTATGTGGGGCCTGGATGTGGATAGGGAGCTATGGTTTCAGTTCATCCACATGACAGCTAGAGAATGAGTGTGAGCGGATGTGGCCTTTCTTCATCTGTTTCCTGGTGCTACCTAGCTGACGCAGGGGGTGGCAATGCTGTTTCCTGTCGGGTGTGGTGGTGCTGGAAATAGATGAAGGCAAGCAAGTATGAATTTGTACATGTGTGTATATGTATACATATGAGTGGATGGTCTTTCTTTGTCTGTTTTCTGGCATTACCTCGCTAATACGGGAAATGACAATCAAAGTATAATAAGATATGATTAATATGATATGTGCACATTTCATTTTATGGAACAAATAACAGGATGCTTCTGAATCCTTGTCTTGATGGGACCAGTAACTGAAACTTATGACTATTTTGTGATAGTCTTCACTCATATGTCTGTTATGATGACAGTTAATGAATCATTTCTCTTTATATTGCCTTAACATCATCCATGAATATTTAAATTTTTTTGAAGGTTCTTTCCTTAAATTGTTTGGATATAAGTGACAACTTTTTGATATACGAGAAATTAGATTTTTTATGAGACAGTAGTGAAATTTTGATTTTCCCAATGAATTATATTTCTTACATCATGGAAGTTAACTTCGTTGCTGAAGATACTCAAAAAAGATCAGTAGATCTTTTATATGGTAGAAACTTCTTAAGTTTCATAGTTACATTTAACTAGTCTTGAAGATCATTGGATTCAAACTACAATTCTGTATTACCTTTTTCCTGTCTCAGCTTAAATCTACATGATAACAGAAAATTCTGTTTAAGAAATAATTTTTCAAAGTTGGAGTTGTCATTAACCCTCTCAGTGCTATTGTTTTCATTCTAAGCATATGCAGCAAGTTGTAGTTGGTGCCATTGTACATGTGTAATTTCCTACCACAAGTTGCATTCCTTGCAAATTTTAGGCTTGGTTGGCTTGCCATAGACTGCAATCCAAATAAAGGATAAGCCATTGGAGCTGCCTGGAAGCCTCAGTTACTTGCTGACTGTGGTGGGCAGTTGCATGCCTACTCCTAGGACACACTGCAATACCCTTTGCTGTTTGTAGTGCTTGCTGCCATGCTCTCCCACCACCCACTACACCCATTTCTGTCCCCTTGCCAACCATGTTATAGAATTAGCCATTCTGGTAAATTGTGTGTTTTCCAGAACTTGTAAGTCATAAAAAAATAATAGTTTTGATAGTTTTCATGCACTCTACCCTATAAGTAAAACAAAAGTTACAAAGTTTTTTGCATACCAACAATTGGCCTTTTTTATTTTTAAGGAGTGTTAGTCTTAAGTCCCAAGAAAAATAGTCTTTTTTATTTTTTTCCCACACCTTTTTATAGATAGATAAGGTATTTTGCTGTTTATTGCACACTATAGGAGGCCAAAAGTTCAAATATACATTGAAAAGGTCAAGGGTCATAAAGTAGAAAGTCACTCAAATGACTTTTAGCAATTAATGTAATAGATTGTGTTTATACTGAGTGAGGACAATATGTTGTGTGGGGCAGGTGATCTTGTAAGGAATGACTGTAAGAGAGAGATATGGTAACAAGTGCATTCAGAGAGATATGGTAACAAGTGCATTCAGAGAGATATGGTAACAAGTGCATTCTGATTGAGAGGGCTGACTGAGGTGTGCTGAAGTAGTTGGAACTTACGAAGAAGATAAGTAAAGAATAATGAAGAGGATCTTTGTGTCAGAAGTGGAGGGAGCAAGCAAATGGTTAGGACTGAGGAGTTTGAAGGACAGAATGAAGGAACCTTTATGTTGCTGTATTAGGACCTGAAAATACAGGAGGATAAAATTAATTGGATTGATTTGATATATAATAGGTGACATACTGTCAGTGGGCTGAACCAAAGTACCAAAGCATATGAAGTAGTTAACTTAAACCAAGGATTAGTCTTTTAAGACTGACTGTGGATGGTAGGCTCTGGGTTTTGTGCATTATACTTAACATCTAGAGAGTGGATGTGTGCAACTAAGACAGTTAATCATTTGTTCCTGATACTACTTTACTTAGGTAGGAGAGGCAGTAAGTTTTAACAAAAGAGCATGATTCATAATATTAGAATTGAGTGATCCAAACAAGTTATAAAAATACCACATCCTTATTGTTATAAGGTTGTGGGAATAACAAGACAAGAGTCGTTAGACCATGGATAATTGGAATTTCAGTGAATATACTTCGCTGTTTTATTAGCTTTAATGACAAACACTTTTGCATCTGCATATAATGTCAGAGGTGCCTTCAAAAGGAAATTTTCGTGATATAATGGGTATGTTGTGTGTCATTGTACTAAAGGGTTATACACATTCATATCATGAATTGTTTTGAAGAGAATTGTGTTAGACAAGTGACAATCTGCTTAATGGGGTAGTATGATGATTAAAAAAAATTTCTATGAATTTTCAGGGTTGAATACACTTTTCACAAATGATAAGTATTGACTAAATTTCACTGTAGGATAAATGATAGTATTCCACTGATATTACCTTGTAATAAGGAATATAATATCTTCAAAATCTTGAGCAGTAGGAGTATACAATCAAATAAAGATATGTATTGATAAAGCTTTTGACAGTTCTAGCTGTTAGTGCTTTATACCTGCTCATACAAATGATTTAAGCAAAAGAAGACTGAGAATGTTACTCTCAGTGACATTGACAGTCCTGTTGTATCATATCTAGAGTAAAAATCTACTTTTACCTTTTTCCAAATTGTATACTGCAAGAAATGTTTGTATATCACTGAAATTATAAGTACTGTACTGTGTAAGTTAGTTTCAGATTTGTAATTATGCCTCTTTATATAGAGGTTAATTATGAATATATGTTTTCTTTCATTTTATTACATTTTCATTTTTTTATGTATTGAATAGGGAAAATAAACAGTTTGAGGGTGAATTTGCTGTTGTCTGCAGTCTCATTATCGGCAATGGCCTCAGTTCTAGAATTCTGGGACAACTGAAAGGCAATACAGTATGAAGAGTATGAGCTGAATTCTTTGCTTTGCTCTTGTTCTGTTTGTATCATATGTAATGCAGACATTATAGGCCAATGATCCTAACACATCATTTTTTTTTTTTTCCAATATATGACAATGTTAACTGAAATACCTGAGGAAGTGTTGTCTTATACTGAAAGCTAGAAAGAGCAAATGATGTTTACAGTGGTATGACCTTAAGAGCATGCATGCTCAAATTCCTCACTAAGGAAAAACTGGATGAAATTAGATGTTTTCCTCCAGTTTTTTATTTCATAGTTTTTGGTAGCAGTTTCATGGATTAAGAAAACTACTTCAGATTATAGCTGGCAAAGAAGGTTTGTTGTCACAGTGCTACAAATAGAATACAAAAACAAATATGCCATAATCAAAATCAGTAGACAAAATATTTTGTATGAGTAAATATTTTGTTGTTCATGTATGTCTAAAGTTACCCTTTAAGTTCACTTAGTGTTTTTAATAGGTTTCCACCTATGACATGTAAGCTTCAGAGTTTTCTTATATTTTTTTTTCTTTTTTTTTTTTCATGAACATATGTAGATCTCCAGAGTAGTATTGTAAATGGTTGTCAGGACATGAATACTACTTTAGACAAAATATTACGTAAACACTGTTGGCAGAATTTTTGATGAATATCAAATGAAGTTTTCAGAACACACACACTGGATTGTTATCATTAGCTTGTTTACATTTATGGATATGTTTAATGCCTAGCAGTTCTGTGGAAATAGATAGACCTTCATATTATGTATCATAGTGACTGTTAGTAAACTCAAAATAAATTAGTACTTCTGTCATGTTGATAAGATATTATCTATAAAGTGGAGTGATATGATTAAAAGAAATAGTCTTGATTTTATTTAAAGGGAGTTTTCTATTGGTGCTAAATCCAGTGAATGTAGTGTACTTTTTATAGCATAAATAGGAAAGACATTCAAGTCGATTAGGGTTTACCAAAAAAACTGATAAGCAATTTAGTGTATTTTGAATACTTATTGTAAAGGTAATGAAATTAAGTCTTTGGTACTTGCATTGTTTTTGGTGTTTTACACTGTGGTGAATATGCAAAATATTTTGTTTTAACAAAGCCAAGTAGCTGATGGATATTGTTTCATCAGAGAACGTAAAGAATTCAAGGAAAATAACCTTTTATCTCAGATTTCAGAAAAAAAGATTGCTTTCCATGTTTTTCAGCATCTCGACATGCAATTTTTTTAATCCACATGTTGACTGTGAGTTTCACATTTGTTGAAGCTGTTTCTCAAAGATGGTTGATTCTTATAGAATAAGATTTGGAGACGTCTGATTCATATAGATGCTGGTTAAAGATGTCTGGATATTTTTGTACCAATTTCCTAATCAAGAGGAATGTGAAAGTTCATAAGAAATGGTGAATAAGTTATTAATCCTCAGGACTTTAGCTATTGTGAGGAGAATGAGGGATTGTTGGTCAGAGCAATAGCGTAGCAACAGCCCTTTGCTGTAGGAAAATCAGATTTAGACATAGCTGTCCATAGAAGACTATCCTCATTGTTACAAAAACTGGAGGTATAACTAAAAATCTACATGACGAGCTTAGATATTATTTTTATATTCATTCCTATTTTTTTAAATTGAGAGATGACGTAAAAAAAAATTATGTACAACTAATTGAATTTCATATAATATCACTGAATCAATTTTTAAGGCTGATGTGGTCTGTTAATGAAATAAAAATAGGTAGATATCAATACACAAATATTTGATGAATGCGAATTTAATGAAAATTAAATTTCTGACATTGGTAAGTAGATATACACAGTGCAACTGAAGGTGCTCCTGATGACAAAATATCTCAAGGTTTATACAGCCCACATTGTAGATATAGGGTTTTCCCCCTTTCTCAGTTTTAAAACTCAGAAAAAAATTGATATGGAGGGAATATTATCCAAACTAATTAGTGCTGCTAAGTGATACTGTCTTGAAAAAATTGGTGATTTTAATATTACATTTATTAACACCATCAGAAACTATGATTTTGATTAAATGCACACAATGAAGTATGTGGAAGGCGTTTGTTAATTTAGGAAGAAGAACTAAGGATTGTAAATGAAATTATCAATAAACTGTGTATGATTCATTATATTGGCTGGACTACAGCAAGTTAGTATATTGATATTATTATTGTATAACCCCAGGACCCCTTCTCCTGAGATTCCAGTAATTTCATGGGCGTGCTGTAATCAGTATCAGGGAAAGGCTTGGACTCCTTTGGGATGAGAAGTCCTTCGGTGATTTTGTACTCTAATATTACTATTCCCTTCTCCTGCTGGGAGTGCAACCTTAGAGTTGCAAGAATCCTATTAAGGGATCCGGGAGTTTTATGATTTTTTGGTGGATTATATAGCCATTAAGTTGTTTGTCTGTCCTGTATATTATTTATTCCTGTAAGATAATTTCATTGAACTTTTTACCAGTGTTTTAGTGCACTGCAAGTTGAATTAATAGAATATTGTGGAAAACCCCACAATTTTGGTTACACATTTCGACTACAATATACAGAATAAAGAGAATACAGAGGAATCAAATTAATGCTGTGAAGTGATTGATTGATCAAATTAAGTGTGTATCAGATACAACTTTTACAATAAGGGACAGGCACTGTGAACACATGAAATGAAATTGGCTAAAGTATTGAAAGGTAAGGTGAAAATCTCTTGTACTTCACTTTGTTTAGTGAGACATATTTGTGAATTCTGTTGAAATTCATGATTTGAAATGCATAGTGCATGCTTTGAGAAACTGAATGTCTTCCTGTTCTTTTTCTTCATATTAATTGGTGTATTTTATAGGTTTTTAATAAGGTACTTAAAATTGTGGTGTGCATTTATTTCTAAGTAAAATCTTGAATAATAGTATTATCATCATTTCATGAGATTTTTCTTTTTTGATATGAAATTATGATAAATTCCAAGGTATTTGCCAAAGATCAATTGTTTGGATAACAGTTAAAGCTCAATCTTGAATTCTTTGATCTAGGTCACTGTGTATACTTAAAAATTTTTGCTTTGTTTAAACATTTACTTACCTAACTACCTAACTTGCAAGTATCTAAGCTAATTTTTGCTCCTTTTGACAATTTACTGTTATGGACAAGGCTTCAGTATCACTTACATCTCATCATAAAGTCTGTATTAGAAGACACTTCTATGTTTTAGTACTTGATTCATCAGTATTTTAATAATACTTTAACCCAGCCTAAAACATGGTAGTTTATGAAGAATTCCCTACATCTCGACAGTTCTCCTTTTTCAAGTTCATTTTGTCAAATGCTATATATGGTTAAAGTTTGGGGAATATTCTTCAGTACTCTCTCATAATGAATACAGGATATGACATTTTTTATTTACATTTGTTCTTTCCAAGTTGTTTTAGGTGCTGCTGTCTCTTGTAGATGCTTAGAATGACCATAAAAGTTTACAAAAATGAAATAATTATTTATGTAACTTTGTAGATTGAGCACTCTTCAAAAATGAAAAAGGATGATCTGGGCCACTTGCATAGGGAGAGTATATGTAGTCAAAGAATTATATTATGTGGCCAAAGATAAAGATTTTTTGGTTGGTGGACATAGCTTGACGATGAAAGCCTTAATAGCCCTGGCACTTGATGGGCCTAAAACCCAAACAAACACCTATCTAACTGGTACACAAATAAATGTTACAGTTACCTCCAGCTAAAAACTGAATGTTTTGCATTGTGAAAAAACTGTCCCTCAATATAGGAGTATTTATGAGCATAATGCAATAGATGCACAGGATTGTTAACAGTCTTAAGTATGGCATAACAGAAATGGTACATGTAGTGCAAGAGCACAAAAAGAGGTTTCATGAATGGGTACCTTTCATTTTTTGCCATGTGCGTTGTGTCCTGGTGAGTCATATTTTTGTATAACATTTTTTTTATATAAATATTTATTGTACATTGTTTTGTAAAAGAAAGTCTCATAAGCTGTGGCTATATTTCTTGATACTCATTCATGGGTCTTTAATCATGTGAATTTATTAATTTTCTCTGACATTTCCATTTACTTGGGATAAGTCAAATGCACACAAGTATGCAGCTTTTGTGGGAGTTAATGGTAAACTTAGGGTTCCCTCATAACCCATTAGGCTGGCCAGGGTCAGAATGCCTCCTTTTGTGGTATAGGCTTACTACCTCCCTATGCATCACACTTAACAATGCATCGTACTACCTACATTCCCATTGAATTATACTAGATTGAGCTTTTCTGTATATTCTTTTATGATTTATGTAATAGACTGTAGAAGTTTTGTTGATTCCAGTAGCCATCACTATTGACATTCCTCTTGAATTCTAGGCTCAAATGTCTTGTGTAAAAAGGTAATGGAAATATTATGAAATAACTTTGCAGTTTTCTTACTTTGTTTATTTCCTTAATTTTTTCATACGTTTTTTTTAAACCAATCCTGTGCTGTAACACATCTTAGGCCATCATGGGATCCTGCACAAGATGTAATACAAATGCAGTTGACAGATGTAAATTAAGGCTAAGGATATTTTAAAAATGCTGAAAATTGTTCATCATTTTACACATTTCAGTTAGTGTTTAAGATATAAAACTTAAATTCATTGTTTAGTTAAGTATTGAAGAAGGGCAACAAATTTGTACATTTTTAGAATTTGTTATTTTGTATTTACTGTATTGAATTTATAACAAAGATGTTGAACAAATATACAAATTTCTCTCAGAAATTTTTACCACATATTTACCCATTTTATAGAGCTACATATAATTCATGGGAAGCATGAACTTATTTCATACGATTTTTTTTTGTACATTGATACTGAAACCTGGCAAAAAAGTAAACGATTTTACTGCCCTCTTCCTAGCCCTCACATAAAGAGCTCGTTTAACATTGTTTTATAAGCTTGACTAACAGCATAAGACCCTGTAATTGGAACATATTCTAAAAGAAAAACTAATTCCCTGCATATTTTAATGTATATTTACTTCCTTTAATATTAAAACTTTATTCATTCATATTCGCCATTTCCCGCTTTTGAGAGGTAGCATCAAGAACACGACTGAGCCTTAGAGGGAAAATTTTTTACTAGGCCCCATTCATTGTTCCTTCTTTTGGAAAAGTAAAACGGGAGAATTTCCAGCCCCTGCTCCTTCCCCCTTTAGTCGCTTTCTACGACATGCAGGAAATACGTGGGCAGTATTACTTTTCCCGTCCCCAGATGTTTCAACGTATTTCTTACCTGTCATGCATTTTATGATCAGAGAAAAACTTTTTATTAGGTATACCATCCACTTACAAAATGTTCTTTTGATTCGTATTGCACCCACCCAGTCAGGAGTGGCCACCAATGGACTACTAGGGAAATCAATAAATGGGAATCCAAATGTACTATGAAATATGGAGTCTTCCACAAAGAAACCAAACATTTCTTTCGTAAAAAGATTGGTCGGATTTTATTTGCTGCATTCTTTAACTACCTTTATGTAGCAGACTTTATTCTCAAATTAATAATGTAAAAGATAAAGGTCAAGTCGAAACACCATACCCCGAGGTGGCACAGTCTTACTTAGGTCCGTGCTGTCGTGCTCAAGGGTCGTAGCATCGCACTCAAGGTCACACCGTCGTGCACAAGGGTCGTATTATCGTAAAGGTTCATTCCGTGCTCAAGTGTCGTACCGTCGTGACTTTACGCAGGAAAAACGTAGATGCCAAATGTTACCAGTAGGACAGGGTTGGTTGCTCATGCTTAGACTTATCGAGTGCCAGAATTCATTAAAACAATCACCAGCAATGTTTAACTATTAATCGAACAATCTTAAATACCTTCAGGTGATTAAGATTATCCAAGACCTAACACGCTTTCCCTGCCGGTATTACCCTTCGCGTGCTCTGTAGGTCGACCTGAAATACACCAAGTAGTATTATCCTTATATCTATTCTTTAGTATACAGATTTTCTTTAATTTATATATTCAATTTGCTGGATGATGTTTTATATTTCTCTTAGTAAGATTATAAAATCATTACATAGTTAATTCTTTTCCTGCAGATTTTATGATAAGTGAGTTTTTAAATACTGTGTGGATGTTATTTTCCTCGCATAGTTACCGAGCGAATTTGTGCTCTATCAAATTTTGTCTTCCAAAGGGAATGAGCTGAACTCTAAATCGTAAGCAGATGATAATTGCAATTAGTCACCTTAGTGCAATAAAGATCGTTGCCAGATATAAAGGTTCAGCTAAAGCAATGAATAGGACGAAGCATATTTTGTCTCTTGAAAGTAAAAGTAGTTGTGCTGCTTATGTTCAGATGGCGCTTTAGTCTTAATGTGACGCCTTTGTATCGTCTGCTAGTACAAAATGATCTGGTGATATGAAATTGAAAATATTTACTGTAATTTAACATAAATACACTTTTCATAAGGCGCAGAATGGAGAAAAGGATAATAATAAAGTGATAGATGTGTAATTTACTTTGATGAACAGACTATGCTTTATATATATATATATATGCACTTTCATATATATACATTACACGTCAGATATATGTGCAATATAAGGTTGGTACTTTCATCCATTTATTCAGTCTAATCGTAAAGATTCTGAAATTTCCTCATACAAATGTTACTATTGCAATACATTTTCTGACAGTGACACTGGTTGCAAGTTATTTGAATTCAAGAAAGCATAATGGGCAATATTAGAACATACAGAACAACTATACTCATGGTATAGGATATAATTTTCTCAAGATAAACTAAATTACAGCTTACGAATGTTCCATTATTTTGATAACTGGGCTACTAAATTCGTGAGTTGTTTCGAAATGCAAATGATGGTGAAATTGCATAATCCTCTTATCAGTATGTCTCAAATGAACGAACAGTTTCCATATAGCCATTAGATTTTGATGAGACGCATTTTACTAAGTGCATACTCTCTTTATGGTATTAGAAACGATACAAGTAGTGGGGAGGGAAAGGATGGCAAAATACTGATGGAAGTAAAGAAGATGAAGAACATTCATACTTGATTTTACTGTTATTTCAAAGAGAGAGAGAGAAAAAAAAAAAAGCAAGCAGTAAAGTTCTCCAGATAGATGTGTATTAGCTGCCAACTAGACATTATGGATCATCTGGCTGAGTATCCCGTCATACCTAAGGCGTGCAGGAAATAAACAACAATGGCCAGTAAACTAAAGTGAGTGTCATTGACGACCAAGTGAGGTTGGTTACTGCGTTGGAAGTTGTAGTAAGTACAATTTCATGCGTTTTTTGTCAAGTTGGGATGACACCAGAGGGTATAACGGTGTGAAACGGAGGTTATGTGTTCGTGATAGGTGATCGGCGAGCGGTTTATAATGTTAGAAAGGCAACAGATGCGCTGTCCTTGAACATATACATTCTATACCTTGGCTTCCGCTATGTATGTAGACATATTTTAGAGGTGCATTTTGACGAACATATAAGAGTGGGGTCCGCAGGTAATCGTGACCTGCTGCAATGAGTGTGTGTGTGTGTAGAATCGCTAGGTCCAAGCCCAGAACGAGCAGTTGTTTATGACAGCCCGTTCTCAGATGTGCCATTACTGGCTCAAGTGATATATATATATATATATATATATATATATATATATATATATATATTTGTGTGTATA
>JAYMFT010154757.1:0-12548 GCA_038088735.1 Panulirus argus
ACACACATATATATATATATATATATATATATATATATATATATATATATATTATAAAAAAATATATATATATATATATATATATATATATATATATATATATATATGAACTGGCATTTTCAAGTAAACGAATTCAAGAATTTCAGTTGTGAATAATTAAAAAAAATATAAAAAACGTGTGTCTATTTGTATCATGTTGACTACTAGAAATTAACAATACTGCCCTGTGGCTTCGGGTCGTGTTCAATTTCTGAATACGAATGTACGACCCTTGAGTACGAAGGCCTTGCTTTTATTTACACGACCCTCAGTATGGAAGGTAGTACGTACAGTCGTGTTTGAGAGCCGCGTATCGTCTTGAGAATCTCCCCGTCGCGTTCAGGGACTTGCTATTGAAAATCTCTTTTTCGTCAGCTGGCGGAAGTCCCAAGGCCACAATGAACCAGGATCAAAACACAGAAAGGTAGACATACAAGATTACGTATACATCAAGGCAGCGCTTGATAAATATGGAGACAGGCTTAAAAGTGGAGCCAGAACGGTACACACGTGGCCTCAATGATGATCTGCGCTGTTTGTGATCAATGTTGGCAGAGGCATCTGATGGGGGTTTGAAGTGATGTCTCCAAAACAAACTTAACGGAGGGGACCTAATGCATGGAATTTTATCTTCAGAAATGAACAGATGAGACTTTACAATACAAATAGCTTGTACAGAATGAAATTAAGTAAGAATTTAGTTAAGAAATACTTAAAATGAATCTTTTTTCATGTAAGAATTCGTTATCTTCTCGATTAAGTTGATTGCCTTTGTTGGCTGCAAGCCTATCAACTGCCCGGATCTTAATATTAAAGGAGTCAACGTCAAGCTATATTCATCAACCGTAAAATCTTGTACACCTTCTTCAAGTGTTAACAATAGTTGTAAGACTACTATCTACTATCTCCCCTGTACACCTTATTCAAGTGTTAACAATGGTTGTAAGACTACTATCTACTATCTCACTAACTCTGACAAGCGGGAAAACCAACTCTAATTACATTATGCCTAACGGGGTCGCCATCTTGTGGTCAATGGAAAGTGTTGCGATGACTCAATCGGACGAATCAGTCTTACTTAACCCCCAGCCGGGGTCTCTGACCTTAACTAACACAGTCCTGGTGCCAAAGGTGATAGACGCAAGTAAAACTTAAACAAGTTCGTACAGTCTAGTCGGTAAAATAACTTGTGACCAAACGGTGCCGGCTGATCGGCAAAATAACCACTGCAGTTCATTTGTACAATAACGAGCTACGATTTCCTTCATCATAACAACAGTTTTGAACTCGCAACCACAGAATAATTTATGACAGTTTAAAATTAATAACTACAATTTTTAAAAGACCACCAACATTCAATAACGTTTTAACAATTACAAGGTAAAGTAGGAATTACTGTTTAATATACCTGAAACGGGAAAGGCAAACCTAACTCTTATCCAAGAGACGAAAACCAGCAATGCTTCTACGTCGTAATAATAGGCATCTGTGATAACTATGACAATTATATAAAATTCAGAGCCCGTAGATTAGGTATCTGCGGTAACTATGACAGTAATATAAAATCTAAGGAGCCCTATCACCTCAACACCATAAAAAAGTCCTTAAGTGTTTTCCAGTTTTATTCAGCCCTGCTAATATTGTAGGATTTTAATGGCTATCAACAGCAAACACGAAACCACACTGTTCACAGAGGAAAAAGACAAATATTTACATACTCTTTAAATCTCTCCCCACAGTTTGCTTTTGTGCCTCGCACAATGCCTCAGACTGAATTTCTGTGAGATTTATTCTTACTGCGGTAATATTTTCTTACGTGGAAATTGGTTCTCACACCAAGGGGTTGGTGAACTGTGGAAAAGTCCAATTAGATCTTGGCTTACTGTGCGATGTGGTTCAATACGTTAATTCATGCCAGACAAGTGAGGAGATCGTTTTAAAAGTCTATAAAAACTTTATCTTAAACATCATAATAAAATTTTAGTTGACTTTAAATTTTATTTCTAAAACGAGAGTAAAACTGAAATGCATATTCGTAAATGAACTGCAAGTTATAGAGGATGTTCCTGAAAGATTTGAATACCTATAGCTGTCAATACCTGTAAACCAAAAACATATAACACGTATTGTTTTAAGCGATAGACCAGCACAAAAAGTTTGACTGATAAAAGTTATTGTTTGTTTGATCACAGATCCATCAAGGGTTAACCCCTTATCGTGCGGGATTGCCCGATACAATTGCTGTCATGTCCTTCAGACATGAAACTCAGAGACTTTTTCTTATACCGAGTTTAAAGATGGATATGGTGTATAAAACCAGGGTCTGAAATACTTCTGAACTGAAATCCAGTATGAAACCCACAGCGACAGGGGTTAGTTGTGAAATGCTGGAGGTTTCTGAACAGAACTATTACCACTTGGATATTCACACACATACCACAACTGTGGTGAACAGAGATGTGAGTGATGAAGTGGGCCACAAAACTTTAAGAGTTTACCTATCGTTTAACCCAGTGTGTCCTGTATGTCTTATTGTTCGAATTCTCATAAAATTCAAAATTGCTGAAATCTTTATGGAACACCGTGAATATGTATCTTCACTGCGTGTATGAAAGAGATATATCTAAAGGTTAAACCGCAATATTCAAGTGAGGACAGGACAGAATCAAATGCATTTATTTTCATTTCTGGCTTGCTTGTATTCTCCTGATCTGACTACAGATTGGGGTCACGTCTATTACTAACTGTAATACTGTTTCAGTAAAGTTACTGGTCAAATCGAAGCCATTTGCTAACACGCCCAAAGAGGTACAGGTACAAATACTGATATATATATATATATATATATATATATATATATATATATATATATATATATATATTATCAAATAAAACGATATTTTCGACAAATATCCTCGCCCGGTTAGGTTAGGTTAGGTATGGTTAATCCTAATCATGAACATGACTACCCCAAGAATTTCCACCCACTTTTAATCAATGTATAACTTCAACATAATTACAGAATGACTTTCACGACATGACTTCCTAATAAATAAGACTGCTTATCATGCTAATAAAATTAACAACATTTTGCTAATACCGCGCATCCAGGCTCATGGAACGTGCTAGGTTGGGGAGGTTTCGGGTTGGCTCAGCCACGGTCTTTTCATATGCCGGGCTGAAGGTCCGCCCACTCGCATTAACTTATATATTGGTAGGTCATGCTGTCGTTCGTACATGAGTCCGGATGCAGCCGGATTATGGCGACTTATGCATGGGCGAATTTTCGGCCTAACCCGCTGGCACAGGTATATTTCTGGACAAATCTGAGAATAATTTTTCCCTCGACTTTCATGTATCTGTTTAATCCCTTGAGCACGGCAGTGCGACCTTTAAACACGACAATATGACCTTTGACGCGATCGTTAAGGGCCAGGTCAAAAGGTCACGCTATCAGTATATAAGGGTTGCAGCGTCATTCTCATCAGGTTAAACAGAATTTTATCTCGCTGATAGAGTAAAATTGTTTAACGTAATGATATGTATTGCAGTAAATCCATGAAACAAGTCAGACCGTTTGTATGCATAGACTTTTAAGTCCATAGACTCGGTGGACTCGACAAACATACACACGATGGGAGAAATACACCATTGCTTTGTTTATCATCTTTTCAGTTCCACGAAATACTAGGCTAAGTCTCCTTTGCACACATGACACGTGTTCAGCTAAAAGCGTCATGTATACAATGCTGAGCGGAGGCCAAATTCCTGTTGCAGTATTTATCCAGTGACCATGGTGTGGTACGGGAAGCAAAGCTAGCTTCCTCAACGTATCGCTCGAGCGCCCGGCAAAGCGTATATAGGAAAGGATTTATGGCAATGTCTTTTATCTACGGTACCTATGTCATATATAACTTTCCCCACACTCATGATTAGATTGGTCCACACAGAATCATTGCCCTTGAAATGCTTGATCACGACCATACAAGACCATTACCCAAGGGTCTTACAGCCTTAAGACTGTATGCGAACCACCAGTTTTCAACTTAAGTCGTAACGATTCCTCCCGTGTTTCGCCATCCAACAAAGGTTTAAGTATTGCAACACATACCCCCAGCTGGCGCTACAACCCAGGCTTATCGTTCTTTATATATGTATATGGCCATCTCGAGTGTATAAAGCGCGTAAAGCATAAAATTAAGAAATTAGACCTAATGCTTACAGGTAAAAAGGTTACAGGAAGAGGGAAACACGACAGTGGGAATATTATTCCAAAGCTTCGCTGCTCGAGATAAGGAAGCTTCATAACGGTCAATTCTCGTACGGCCGGTCTCCCCACAGAAACAGTGGGAAGCAGCTGCCAGAAGCGTGCCAGGGTTCAAACTCTGATGGCAGTGAGCAAGTATAGAAACTACACAAGAACACGATGAGCATCTTTCTCTCCATTGTAGCCGCTTTCACGGCAATTGTAGACTTTCCCTTCGACAAAATGAATATGGTATCTCTTAACTACATCACTATAACTTTAACAAACCAGATCGAAAACGGCACTACTTTACATACCCATGATAACCATTTTAACTAATATATTACAACAGAAATGGTAATGCATGAAGGAAACGTGATGTTAAGGCAAAATAATGATATTATTCCGTTTTGTATGGGAAAAGCACCGTCTGCAGTTGGCCACAATACATTCCAGATGGATGTTTCCTTTTGACACAGCTAACCTATTTCCTCGTGGGGCCTACAAACAATCCCGGCCATAAAACGTCGGACAAAAGGTGCCCATTCAGCTCCTCACGGAACAATAGCTCAGGATATACGCGGGGGAAGAGTGGGTGAGGGAGAGTGAGTGAGGTGGGAGGAATTTTTCTTCTGGTGCAAGAGGGAGGGAAGTTCCTGTTTGTAAGTCCGAAGGAGGTTGCAATGACGTCAAGGATATGTCGCTTTATGACTGGATGAAAGTCCCCGCTCTCTGATTGGCCAAAGCTACAACTGTGACGCCATGGCTTCGAATTTCCTGCTCTGGGATTGGGCGAAGTTATTACCGTGACGTCTTGGCTCTGGCTGTGCAACATTGCAGGAAGAATTTTCTAGTTACGTTAAGGTCTGTTTCTGGTGTTACGTTCGTATCAAAAGTTTTTACGAATTTTGTACGTGATAGAAAATATCTAGTTTCGTGCAAGACATTGCCAGAAAAGCTCACTGTAAATTAGTTTCCACAGAATTATACAACGGATGAACACCTAAACCTGTATCTATGATTTACATGGTGGGAGTTATATAATTATATAAAAAACTTAAAAGGAATACAACGTCGGATACGTTTCCCATACAGGACATGGGCGTCATGCAGACCAACACGGCCTGAATATTTCCTTCAATACGGATGCGTGTTGTTTTGAGAAACATTATACGAATATGCGTGAGTCCGAATGTAATATGTTTTCCTTTATTTGAATTTGCTAATTTCGTGCGTGTTTTACGACGAGGGAGTCTTGGCCTGAGTAAGTTGCAACTATGGGATATGGTTAATAATCTAGTATTACCATTAATTTCCAGAAATTAACGGTATAAAATGTCCTTACTCAGGAGCCAATCGTGTGAGCTTCCTGAATAGTCTTTTCTGAGACTGGCTCCATCAAGATATGATCAAACGTACCGTCTGTCACCCCTTTCCACTCGTTCACATCTACCAACCTCCACACCTTTGCTTGTCTGCCACTCAGTGTATGAATTATACCAGGTAACCTCCAAACCCACTCAGTCAAGTATACTTACCATTCCACCCTTTTTATTAACCAAATATTTCTAGTCACCATTTGTTTTTTCCAGCACACACCTCGAAAAGCTCTTCCCTATTTCCATTTTCACCAGGTACTAACTATATGCCCCAGAACTCCTCCCCTCATCATTTCATACTTATACAATTATGAACCTATGTAAGCAGCAGACTCATTACAGAGGAGTAGGGTTGGGGGATACAGCAAGATGGGGCTGGAGAAAGGTAAACAGTAAGAATCTCGTCTGCTAATTTTAATTCATATTTCCAGCGTTTGGGCACATCTGACGCATATGCTGTTAACCAAAATGATCTGAAAAATATATAACAAACTTAACATTATCATTAAGTACATGTAACCCAACGCTCCGTACAACTGAAATATCTACGTCTGCTTCAGGAAGAAATCAAAATATTCGGTTGACTTAACACATCCTCTTTAAAGCAGCTACTCTGGATGAGAAGAGAGCCGCCCCGACACTGTAGTCACACTACTCAGTCCTAAGGCTACTACTGTTTGCGCATGTCGATTGTTAAAAGCAGAGATCGCCCTATCAACGTTTTGTTTGGTTCGTCAGACACCCTGGCTGCATTATCTGTCCCTTGTTAACAAATCATTGCCAAACTTGAATACATTTTCCTTCTTGTTGTTTCCCTCGAACTTAACACAGCCATTTCTCTGGTTTCTTCTCAAGCAAGTACCAGCTCAGCGAAGTTCGCCCGAAGCGAATCTAGCCTAGCCCAGCTTTCACCCCGTAAGTTCCCATGGCACAGTGGTGTATTCTGTATCAATGATGCATTGCCAAAAAACATCAGATTAAATATTATTTCATAAACTTTAGACAATTATCTTACTTACCTTTTCATTGATTCTATTTATTTTTCCCGGCACAATTCCAGGACTGGTGTCCATGTATAGTTGAAGCCGGCAAACACTTATCAACCGCAGTACACTTTGTGAGGAATTCAAGATTATAGAGTAGTGGAGTCACAGGAAGGCAAGGTAAGGTTACTAACCATGGTCTCATGATGGCCCTGGCCTCCTCGAAGCGGTTGTTGAAGAAGTAGCTGCAGGCCAGCTTCGCCTCCTCCATGGCCGTTGACAGGTCCATCTCGCACACCCTGCAGAGAACAACACAAACATGTTATCACAGTGCTCCGGTCTTGACCCAGGATGGATGTTTTGACATCATCCCTTCAAGCACTGTTGTTCGACCCTTGGGTATAAATGACTTTGGCTTTTCACCTGACCCTTTTAAGTATATATGGTCAAGATTCATCATACACAAGGACAGTACCAACGTGCTTAAGGGAATAACTCATATATTATATGGGTCAGGTCTCTTAACATCGCCTCCATAAATCTTGTACTCTTCCTAAAGTTTATAACTTATTAACATCAATGTGAAATGTATTCTCAGGATATCTTTCCTGGATATCTTTCAAACAATACCAGTCATACAGGAGTCATATATTACTAGGCTATGCAACCTAGGCTATGCAACCCCAGAATCACATTACACAGCTGTGTGAGTGGATTGTATCTGTAATCTGTATACGATGGTGACACGAACTATATTATCCCTGGCTGAGAAAAGCAGCTTGTATCGTGACAACACCGACCAGTTCCAGGGACAGGCTTAAGAAAGAGGTAAAAGGCACACAAACACACACCCTAGCCTTTACCAGGTACCCATCTTATCGGCCAGACCCTAGGAGTGGAAGAACAGCAGGGTGTGGACTGTGGATCGGCTGCCGCGACCAGGATTCGAACCTAGTCATAAAATAGGCTGTATTAATGGAAGGGGGAAGGAATATTATGGGGAGGTTGATCAAGTAAATACGAGACAACTAAGTCATGGGGGAAGAAAGCAGGGTCATGGGACTAATAGTTATGGAAAAAGTGTCAGATCTGGGTTAAGTTACAAGCACATGGGAGTTAAAAGCAGTGAGATGGATAAGATGATGGGTGTAGGAATGGGTGAGATGATGAGAGATGGGAGTTGTGAGTCGTGAGGAGATAAAACAAGGCTAAACAAAGAGGAATCTAACATCCTACCACACCCTCCACAACCCTGAATTATACCAGCAGTTACAAGCAAGCATACAGGCCCCAAAGCTCCTTCCTTAGAAAAAAAAGGGGGGGGGGGCTAGAGAAGGCTACGTAAATTTCAACCGTTTCTGCACGTTACAACCCTTTAGTATAGTTTCACACCATTAAGGGTCTGGATAAAGATACAGCCAAATGTCGGAAAGCCGTGCTCTAGGGGGTCGTACCGTCGTACTCACAGGTCGTACGTACCGTCATGCTCATAGGTCGTTGCGCAGTGCTAATTTGAAGGCCGCACCGTCATGCATAAAACTTTAGTAAAGTAAGGAACTGTGTGGCGGACACCAAACTGAAGAGTGAGGGAGGTTTAGATGTCAACAGAAACATGGGCTGGAAGGCAGCTTTTTTTTCCTACTGGATCTGCAGCTATTGGGTCGCCAACCCAGCTCAACATTTGCCATTGAGGGAGGGAGTCATTGTGTGTGTGTGTGTGTGTGGGAAGGCGACATATATCTCCGAGAAGCATCGACAAAAAGCAACAACATGGTGTTCAATGGCAAATCTTGCGGTGTAACCCCACGCTGTTGATACTTGGGGGGGGGGGGGCAGCTGGGGGAAGGGCAAGCAGTCCGCCGAAGGTCAGACAAGCTGGGGTGAGCAGGAGGGGGAAGTGGGGAATCTGTGTGTGCTGGGGAAGACCCAGACGGGGAAGAACATCCAGACGTCAATGCTGTTTTGGTGATTCTAAGGTTATTTCAAAACGAAGACCAGACTTTTTTTTACACCACTCCCTTGTATTCTTCTCTCCCGGTATGATTATCAGTCTTTAT
Source organism: Panulirus argus (assembly GCA_038088735.1). Classification (NCBI taxonomy): domain Eukaryota; kingdom Metazoa; phylum Arthropoda; class Malacostraca; order Decapoda; family Palinuridae; genus Panulirus; species Panulirus argus. Next base: position 8,705 of record JAYMFT010154757.1, read on the forward strand.
AACTGGCCGACAAGCGTTCTCCAATCACTAATTACCTCTTTACGTAACGACTGTGCCACCTGCCGGCCAATTTTATAATTCCTGGTATCACCCCAACCGTAAGAGTATGAATTCACAAATCATACTAATTATGTCTCTCTACACGGATTTTAGGTTAAGTATGAATCTATGGTTTCTAGGCTATGTTAGGCAGAGTAACGTTAAATTATGAAAACTATGGTTTTTAGGTTAGGTTAGGCAGAGTTAGTTTAGATTAGGTTAGCGTACATACCAAACCTAATGTAACTTAGCCTAGAAAAACAATGAAGGGAGAATATTCACTCGATCCAAAACTACAGTTTGCCTTGAACAGTAAACTGACCAAACCCACCTTAATTTAAGTCCAGCAACATAATAAAAACACTTCCCTCGCTTTGATATACAATCACAAGACATTCCTACTGGTTTGAGCTTACATTTTCCAACTCTACTGAATATTAAAAGAAAAAAATCACAAGGGGGGCTGGCTCCCAGTGCCTGAAGGGAGAAAATTCATGCATTTAGTTGGCGTCGACCAAGTGGGATAGGGAAGGCCATGTACCATCTGGGAGAGAAGGGGAGGGGTATAGATACCCCAAGCGTCTCCACTTGCTTGGGGGGGGAAGGAGTGGGGTGGGGAGGTTGGCGTCTCGTGCTGCCACACGGGCAGGGGTTATTATTACAAGCTAAATTAATTCCATCCCTGAAGAGATTGATGTCGCGATATCCACTATGTAATTTACGCTTCTCATGTTTTCTCAGTAATAATTCTTGCATGACCAACGTTCCTGGTAAAATAAACACTATCACTGGGTTCTTTTACATATTTACGCTCACGGAATTATCGTACAGAGCGATAATTCATTGCGGCATTGATTCAGTAATTTTACCCTTATTAAAGTATTGACTCTACTTAATTATCCACTTGTATTTACCTTACTTGTAAGGTACGGAGAGGGAGTGCTACCCTCGTGGGCCCCACCACATTCACAGTTTCACAATTTATTCCATTCATCTGCTGCGCATATCACAGAAATATCTCTTTACATCTATTCCAAGTTTTTTTTTAATATCAGGCTGTGACCTCTGGCCGCTCTGACACTGCATCATCCAAAGAATAGTTCACTTTTAAAAATCCTGAAGGTTTTGATCAAGTTAACCCTAACTCTTCTCTCTTCCACGGCAGACAAATCCCAAGTCTGTAAAAACTCTCACTGTAACTTAGTTCTCTTCATTTTAATACCATCTTTGCTGCCCTCCTCTGGACCTTCTCAGACAGCTCACTGTGCTACGCTTTAAACAAACCCCCCTGTTGTCTTAAATCCGAACCATGTTAGCTGCCTCCCTAGTCATCACACCTGATGGCTCGACCAGGGAAGTCCTCGCTCAGAAAACATACTCGCCAGAAAACTAGCACACAAGACTGTATAACACGCAAGTTACGCGTTATTATACATCAAGGGCCATTCATTACTGAAGGACTGGTTCTCAAATTTTGCACCTTGTAATTTCATCACACACACATTGCACTACGAGCCTTCGTGCTGTTGTGGTTTTCGTTACTGACCACGAGTCAAGTACGGTGGGCAAAAACGAGTTCGATTCTTGGGTGAGGCATTCTGCCCACACCCATCCCAGACGTTCATTCCTTTCCTTAGGGCTGATCAATAAATGGGTACATACCGTAGGCTGATATATATATATATGAGCCGGGTAAATTTGAGTGTAAAACTCCCTTAATCAAATTGTAATCACATACACGCACACACACAAGTTCGTTTAACCAATTTATAATTAAAACGCATGTTTCGTTATTTGCATTTCAAAAATATGGGACAAGAAATACAATATTGACTTCTCCGAAAGGACTGACACAGCAGAGCCTAGGTAAAAAGATCTTTGACGTTGCTTCCGTTCACCATTGACATCTTTCGATACGTGGAAAAAAAAAATGCTCATAACTTTTATAAATGCTTCGAACGTCTGCCAAGCTGAGACTGCTGTAAACTGCAGTAACCTCAACTGTTGAGAATACGCACGTAAAAGCATAGGAATATAGTTATGAAAACGGACTAATTAAAGCTTAGGCTAACCTAGCTTAAGCTTAACCTCGTATTTTTAGCTTCGCTCGGAGCTAAACGCATCCTTCTTATATCTGGTTCCTCTATGACGATGCTACAGTTTTATGTGTCATGGCTGGCTGCCTGGCATCTCTGGCCGTGTGTATATATATATATATGACGTTAGCTGAAATCTGCTGCAAATCTGCTCGACTTATGGGATTAACGAATAAATGTCAACCCTGGCACAAATTCGGCTAGGCTTCTTTTTTGTTAAGCTGAATAACGCCATTAGCAGTAACGGCGCCACTAGAAAATGGCGCTATTTGAATATTCAGCAACAGGAATGGGTCACCACCACCATCACCCGCTTAACCATACGCCATTAGCTCATTTGCCTTCCGTGAAGACATGACGTGGGGATGAACTAGTTCCGAGGGTCGTCCTCCTGTCCAGTTAGGGGCAAATCCAGATTAAATTTGCGAAGACTTTATACGTAAAGATGGTTATAAGTGATGTACAACCGTGACAGTCAGTTTCCAAATGTTGAAATCTACTTGAAGTTAAAAAAGAAAAAGCGTGACGCAGCTCTTGGAGGACTAAAGCTGACGTGACGTTACTAAAGAGGGTCAGGCTGCCAATTACATATTTAAATTTAGTTTGCCGCCGATGTGCAGATGGCGCACGCGTCGGTCCTTGATTACGACATACTTTTTTTTTACGGAAAAAAAATCGTCTCTAATTTTATAAATGAAAATGTCAATAATTTTAGAAGAATATATATAAGAGGATCTTTAATGTCTTTAAAACCACTGTGAGATAGGTACGGTATACCATGGAATGCAAAAAATTTAATTTGAATACACTATAGTGAAATATATATATATATATATATATATATATATATATATATATATATATATATATATCAAACGGTTTACCTTCGGCTTCAACGACAAATGACAGTTTAATTCTGACGTATACTAAAGAGACTTACTGACAATCAGTCAGTTGATATCAATCAACTCCAGCGATAATACTTCATTTACTGTTCACTAGAAGTTCATAAGATCCAAAACGTTCATTGAGCGGCTAAAAGTCTGACGATAGTTCACCCTACAACATATTACTGGAATATTTTGCCTTCACAGCTCTGATTTGGCGAATCTTCATTTAAATACAGAAAGAAAATATTCTTTCTACAATTTGATAACATCTTACATTTACTACAGACACTTTATGAGTTGAGTAATGCTTTCTCTGTTAAGAGGCGAACATTAAATGATGTTACACTTTGTCAAATTTATGATTCAGTCATACAATTTGTCATATTTATGATTCATTCATTTATCCTATAAACTTAACCTTTGTGAAACAAATCCAGCTTAAATGTATTTCTTGCACGAACTAGGCATCGCAGTCATGGTGACTTTAATGTTGTCAGCTACTCTGGTCTTGCATAAGATATTATATCAAGCTCAAGCAACAGAGTTCAGCGGCTCATCTGAGTTTTCAATCTTGTGATGTTAGCGTCTTGAATAATTCCAAACCTTAAACCGCCCTCATACTGTAACAACATAAAATCACTATCTACCATAATTTACACATAATCCTCCCCTCCTGTTTTTACTTTTCCAAAAGAAAGAACAGAGAAAGGGGGCCAAGAGAGGATTTTCCCTCTGAGGCTCAGTCCTCTGTTCTTAAAGCTACCTCGCTAAAGCGGGAAATGGCGAATATGTATGAAATATATATATATATATATATAT
>JAYMFT010154768.1:0-12548 GCA_038088735.1 Panulirus argus
GGATGGGGTATTTTTTCTTCGTCTGTTTCCTGGCGCTACCTCGCTGACGCGGGAAACAGCGATCTAGTATAATAATACTAATAATAATATATATATATATGTATATGAGAGTGATTGTGTCTTTATTCATTAGTTTCCTGGTGCTGCCTTGCTAACGTGGGAAACAATGATTGATTATGAAATATCTATCTATATCTCTGCTGCCTGTTCCCGTTGGGAACTCCCTCAAGAAGGTGGCAAATGAGTCTCCATAACTGTTGAACTCCAGTGCTGCTTCTTAGCCTTCAGTGCCTCACACTTAATAGACCACTGGCAGAGAGCAACACGTGCAGAGTTTTCAGAGGCTGCTACCTAATATTCCTACCAACTACTTCTACCTAATGTGTCTACCTAATATTCCTTCCTAATGTTACAATCTATTACTTATACCTAATGCTTCTACCTGCTACTTCTACTTAATGTTTCTACCTAAAGTTCCTGTTTAATGTTCCTACCAACTACTACTATCTATTGCTCCTACGATTTTGCCAAAAGGTAGGTGAGTGAAACTCGCTCTCTGTAGGAAAGTCTAGAGTTGCCTAGAATGAGTTGTGTGAGTTAAGTGAAGTGAACTGTTATTTGTGACAGGGACAGATTGTATGTTTGCGGGCAAAATATATATGTATATTATTTACTTATTTATTTATTGTACTTGATCGCTGTTTCCTGTGTCAGCAAGGTAGTGCCAGGAAACACGAAGAAAGACAAATCCACTCATGTTATATTCTATTATTAAACTTGACCGCTGTTTCCCGATCAAAGAGGTAGTGCCAAGAAACAGACGAAAAAAGGCCACATTTGCTCACACTCAGTCTAGCTGTCAGGTGTAATGCACCGAAACCACAGCTCCCTATCCACACCCAGGCCCCACAAACCTTTCCGTGGTTTACCCCAGACAGCACGTTGACCCCAGTATACCACATCGTTCCATTTCACTCTATTCTGTGCACACATTTCACCCTCCTGCATGTTCAGGCCCTGATCGCTCAAATTCTTTTACACCGTCCTTCCACCTCCAATTTGGTCTCCTGCTTCTCCTTGTTCCTTCCAACTCTGACACATATATCCTCTTTGACAACCTTTCCTCACTCATTCATTCCATATGTCTAAACCATTTCAGCACATCCTCTTCTGCTCTCTCAACCACTCTTTTTATTACCACACGTCTACCTTACCCTTACATTACTTACTTACTTACTTTTATAACAGAATGTCTGGATATTTTAAGGTATTTTTATAACTCAAGCATATTATAGTTAAGTCATTGTTAGAAACCATTTGATTCATATCTCACCAACCTGCAAAATATGTTTCAATTTAAATCCCACCTACTACTATACTAGTGATTGTGGATGTACTCTTCTTCTCGCCACAGTTATCGCCATGTTTACCCGTTGTTTCTTGTGTTTTTAGAAATAATATTTGAGGCAAGAAGCTACAAACTTTAGCAGGTGTTTGGTATGATTGATATTGGATATTTTTGATAAAGAAGGCCAGCAAGGACATTCATTAGCAGGAAAGAAAAGGGTCCAGGTTGTGATGCTGCCAAAGATTACTTGATTCTTCATGCTCGGAGGGAATGTCGAGATTGATTTTAATCTTAAGCGCTTACCAATGTTTGATTCAGATTATCCCTAAGCTGTTATGGGCAATATAAATTTCTGAATTATTTGATTTGGCTACATTTCCCATTAATCCATACTCCAACCACCACCACAAGTACTCATAACCACATCTGGTAAGTTTACATTGTATCCTTAGCTGCAGCATACATGGTGTCACTAAGTAGCATTCCTACATTCAATAGCTGCATGGTTTTTATCACCCATTTTTTTTTTTTTTTATTTTTGTGAATTTGTAAATATACATTTTTTCATGAGTTTAGTAACAACTTGCTGAAGAGAATTGTGTAGAGGAAATATGTATGAGAATACAATTTACTGTGTTATTTATAAAGTATATGAAATCTTGAATACTTTGTTGTGGGCACCTAGCACAGGGTGACCATGGTTCCATTAGCTAGTATTTCTTTGTTGATAGCTGTTCAGTCAGTACACCTGTTTTCTGTGTTTTTTTATTAATATGTAAATAGTTATTTTTGGATTAGGTAACAACTTATGAAGAAAAGTTTTACTTACAATATTTTTACAAATGGGCATGAGTTGAACATTTTGTTTGCAAGTGGTGTCACTCAAGTGGTCAATAGATGTTCTGTGTCTACCCATTATTTTTTATTTTGAGATTGAAAATGAGTAAGGTCAGAAAATAACGATGAGAGGAATCTAACATAATTTTGCATTAATGAGTGCCAATTTTTTGGTAATTTTTTCTCCTTTCATATTGTTTGTGCAGAAGTTGAGTAGTTGTGATCTAGTTTAACTAAACACATGTCCAACATGAAAGAAATTGTTCATTATTATTTAAGACAGATGATGATTTATTTCTTAACCCACGTTGTTTTATGTATATTCCATATTTAGTGTTAGATATGGAAAATTTTTTGTTAGGAACATAACCCCCCTGATATTATATGCTTTAGTTAATTGACATATGACATTTCAACTCATGATATGGTTTCTAGGAACATGATCCTGTCACAAATAGGGAGATGGTGCTGCACTTATTATCTTCTACTACATTGTTTGTAGCGATGAATGTTTTTGTTCATTATAAGGCATACTGACACTTTTTCAGACCAAGTAGCTGATAGGTGATGATTTGTATGTAGAGTTGTAAGTTATTCTCATTTCATATTGAGTGTTAGAACTTCAAAGTCTTCTAAATGTAGGGAGTGACAACATTTATTACTTATTTAGAGAACTTCAAAGTCTTCTAAATGTAGGGAGTGACAACATTTATTACTTATTTAGATTATAAACAGCTAACAAAGTGCTTCACAAATAAAAGGTTTAATATATTAGTGGCTTGTACTGTTATAGAGTTACAGAAAGTAAGAGACAGTCTTCATCTTATACTGGAATGAATGAAGCTGTAAATTAAAGCCTAACTGTGTGTAATTTTTTTCTCTTCTTTCCAGTTGCATTACCCTAATGTCCAATATACTACCACCTGCGGTACATGATTTATTCCACAATCAGGTGCACATAATGAGGCAGCTTTTGGGTTTTCGTAAACTTTGCTTTCAGGATGGGAGATTGATATGAAATTTTAAATACGTAATCAAGCTACTGATAATAACATCAGAAATATTCAAACATTCCTGTGCATGTGATATGGGCCTCACCATTCCACTGCTAAGACTGACAGTCAAGCAACTGGGTTAGTCAGAATTTGTACATTAACTTTTAAAAAATGCAATTAATATGTATGCATACCAATGTATTGTGAATGAAAAATTTATCTGCACAATGCTTATGAAAGAATAAATTTTGTGCATTTATTTTGTATGATATTCTTTAATGCTATATGTACTTAATTTCATATTGTTTTGTAAAGGAAATTTCCTCTGTGAATTTTGTGCTGTGAGTAGTCCTATTGGAATGGATTGCTATATTTTAGATAATTAATTCTGCACTACGAAAAATTTTTAACGAAAATGGTTTGCAAATGTGAAAACATATAATTAAATTGAGCATCATAAACACTGATATGAATAATGACCTTAACTAGCACTATAACATGAAATTAAAGAAAAGACTTTTTGGAGAGGACGTAGAGAAATAAATTTTATAGCTTAAGAGTAGCGGATGAATTGAATAAACTGAATGAGGTTTATGGTAAATGTAAACAGCGTACAGAAGTTTAAAGGAATGCATGATAGAAGAGATGATTCTGGAGTTGGGGCTGCATGAGTGTAAAACTCTCTTCCCCCATTCAGTATACACCACACACACATAAAGGCGTTACTTCGTTGACGCAGGGGGTGGCGATGCTGTTTCCTGTGGGACGGGGTGGCATCAGGAATGGATGGGGGCAAACAGGAATGAATATGTACATGTGTATATGCATGTGTATGTATATGTATTTACTGTGCATATATGTGCATGTATGTATATATGTGTGTATGTAAGTGAATGGATCTTTCTTCATCTGTTTCCTGGCGCTACCTCGCTAATGTGGGAAACAGCGATCAAATATAATAAATAAATTAATAATTATATATTCAGTGATATATAGATATATGTCGTGAATGTGCTGACAATGAAAATTTAATAGAAAAGGATGAATGGGAAATCACATTTTAACATACTAACAGCCTCCAAATACTCTGGGAAAGAAGGGTTTATGCTGCTACTCTGTAGACTTGATTTTAAGTCATTTTGAGAGTTCATATTTTTCAGGATCGAGCAATAGTTGGATTTTGGGATTTTCAGAATTTCAGAAATGTGAAACCACAGATTGTGATCTGAATACTGTATATGGTATACTTAAATAGTGAAAAAGCAGTAATTTGGTTATTTGCTATGTGTCAGTTGAATAAAATCAATTTTATAACTTAACACTGTTACATTAACATTAAAATTAGAGAAAATAATTTAGATCTCTTTACCCTTTTCTCAACTAAACTTTACTCCAAGTGGCATAATTAATTTTGCTGCTCTACTTTTGTTTTCTGGTTTTTCCTTGGACTTTGATAAGGTTTGGTGATCAGACCTGAACAACCTGTTCTGACTTTGGCCTGACTAGGGCATTATAATGAGAAGACCTACATAGCTTTCCTTTCATAGGTTATATTTCTAGATGTGACTTCTAACACTGTTTTCTTATGTGCAGCGAAGTTGTGAGTTGCATATTTTGTCATAACTGTAATTCCAAAATTTTTCTCTTCAGCTTTTAGTTAAGGTCTATCAATAATTCCATCAACTAACTGCATTACTATGCATTTGCCAATTCTGAAGTCCAACTATCATGCTTCCAAATCTCTATGAATCATTAAAAAGTCTTTGTCTTAGTTAATTTTGTCTGCAAGCTTTGACTTCTTACTCATTAGTCCCACATTCTGATACAGTACAATGAATGGAACGTTGTTGTACCCTACTTCTCATGATGAGGCAATCAGATTCTTCAATGTTTAACATCAATCTGTTTTTTATCTGAAAGAAAACCTGATAATAAACATATTGGATTCCTACACTTTGTGATTTAATGTTACCTAACAATCTTTCATGTGGTATATTTTCTTTTTATGCTGAAGGCTCCAGTCATGGACAAGAGTCCACATCAAGGCCAGGCCCTAATTGAAATATAGAGAGAATGAAGAACTGGGGAAAAAAAATACAAGGAAAATATTTACAAATTTGAGAAAGTGAAAGACTTGTCTGTTGAAAGTCTAGGTATTTAACATCTCGAGGTATTTCTGAGTTATTATACATATGTCTAAATAGTTACACTCATTTAACATGATCTTTTAAGGAACTACTGTTGAAATTTGGATATATATTTCTTTTGCTTTCTAAAATTTTACAATTTTGCCCTATTAATGTTTTGGACATCTTGCTTAAACCTGAAGTAAGACTAATGCCTTTTTTAACTTGAAGCACAATCTCTTCCAACCATTCTGGATACTGATGTTACATTCATGAGCTGAAGCACTTAATCTTCCTCATGTAGAAAAAAAAAAATAATCATTAACAATGGGGTATGCTGAGATGTATAGGGATTAACATGAGCACATGATTCTGAATATTTAACTTTTTTAATATGAGAGCTGGAGTTTAAAGTATAAATCTTGGGAGTCTAGGAAAGAGAAGAAATAACCAGAGTTATGAAAGATCCTGGTTATTAGAAGAGTAAGACTACAGGGCTCAAGAATTGTCATTAGTGATACCTAAGGTTTTAACACTACTAATTGCTAAAAACAAACAGAATTATGAGTAACCTATAACAGGTCATGCTAGAATAATCAATAAAACTAAAACATTCTTAGGACATATGTACAGTCATCTGATATTCTATGGGATATTTAAACTTTTCAAAGATAGCTCAGTTGAAAGAGATATCTCATCAGGAGTCTTCAATAGGGTGCTGAAGGGCCCTGCCTGCAGGTGGTGGCATTGAGAGAAGAGGCAGATGTCAGAGGGGCGACCAGCTATAGAAGGGCTAAAAGGGGGCCCTGGACGAAGTGTATCTGCCTGGACCCCCTCAATCGTTGACTTCTTGCCCTAAAGCAGCCCCCGTCTACTACTGTGCAGAATGCAGCCTTGAGCTGTTCCCAGCCACCCTGCTGGACCACAGGTCAAACCCAAACATACTATACATTCATATACATCGTTTCACCAATGGGAGGTAATCTGGACATTATCCCCCAACTGTTAAGTGCAAACCTAACCCTGGAGCATCCAAGTATACTTGTTCACACTGCAAAGCTCTTATCACCAGAAAGCATTACTCTGTTAGATATAGCATTTACCTTCAATGGATTCATTTTAACTGCACATCACTCACATCATTTGTGGACAACTGAGAGCACTGGATGAACAGTGGCTACTTGGACAAAACCACCTAAAACACCCACAATCCTAACAGAAAAAACCAACAAGTGCCAGCACAAAATACACAATCCTACCCTGAAAAACTCTTACTACACAAGACAACTCCATTCAAACACTAATTTAACAAATAAACACCTATGCCATTAAAGCCAGACACACAAAAGTACTCAACCTAAAAAAAAGAGAGAGAGAGAGAGAGAGAGAGAGAGATGTACCCACATGCACTTGATTGCTGTTTCCCGTGTCAGCGAGGTAGTGCCAAGAAACAGACGAAGAAAGACCCATCCCCCTACATACACACATATATACATACATGCACACATATGCACAGTACATATATATACATATCAACATATACAGATATACATACATACACATACACATATACACGTGTACATATTTACACTTGCTCGCCCCCATACACTCTTGATGCCACCCTGCCCCACAGGAAATGTGTGGCATTTATAGATCTGTACAGAGCATATGATAGAGATGCCTTGTGGAAGTCCTTATGATATATGGTGTGGTATGAAAGCTGCTAGAAGAAGTTAGAAGTTTTTATTAAGAGTGTAAAGCATGTGTACGAGTACAAAGAGAGGAGAGTAAGTGGTTCCAAGTAAAGGTTGGTGTGCGGCACAGGTGTGTCATGACACCATGGTTGTTTAATTTGTTTATGGATGGGGTGGTGAGGGAGGTAAATGCAAGAGCCTTGAAGAGATGGGTGAGTATACAGTCCACTGGGGGATGAAAAAGTCTAGAAAGTAAGTCAGTTGTTGTTTGCTGATGATACAGCACTGGAGGCAGATTAAAATGAGAAAATGCAAAAATTGGTGACTGAGTTTGGAAAGGTGTGTGAAAGGAAGTTGAGTGTAAACATGAATAAAAGCAAGGTTATTAGGTTTAGCATGATAGAGGGGACAGTTTGGGTGCGAGTCTGAATGGAGAAAAATTGGATTTTAGATACCTGTGAGTGGACATGGCAGTGAATGAAACCATGGAAGCTTAAGTGAGTGAGAGGGCAAAGGTTCTGGGAGCACTGAAGAATGTATATAAAGAGATTGTTAACTGGGAGGGCAAAAATGGATGTGTTTGAAGGTATAGCAGTTCCAACAATACTACATGGATTCAAGGCATGGGCTATTAATGAGAATGTGTGGAGGAGGGTGGATGTCTTGGAAATGAAATGTTTTGAGGACAGTATGTGGTGTTAGGTAGTTTGATCAAGTATATAATAAAAGGTTAAAAGAGAGGTGTGGTAATAAAAAGAGTGTGAATGAAAGAGCTGAAGAGAATGTTCTGAAATGGTTTGGACATTTTATTAGAATGAGGGAGGAAAGGTTCACAAAAAGGATACGTGTGTAAGAAGTGAAGAGAACAAGAACAGGGAAACCAAATTGGAGATGGAAGGATGAAGTGAAAAAGATTTAGAGTCATTGGTGTAGTATATAGGGTCGATGTGCAGTGAATGGGCTGAATCAGGGCATATGAAGCTGCCAGAGTAAACCATGGAAAGGTCTGTGGGGCCTGGTTGTTGATAGGGAGCTATGGTTTTCGTGCATTACACGATAGCTAGAGAATGGATAAGTGAATGTAGCCATTCTTTGCCTGTTCCTAGCACATGGTATTTATAGACATAAAACTCTGTATTTCCCCTGTTGAGAGGGTTTCATGTTCAATGCACTTCCCTTTATACTTTCAATTTGTTGCCACAAGCAGATTATTATATTTCATCCTAGGCTATGTAGTTGCAGTTCTGTCTGCCCTTCATGGTAGTAGTGTTCCATCACCTTGATTTTGCTTGGGAAGTGCTCCTGAATTCTTTCTAATGTTAATTTCCATTTGTTTCCTTGTTGCCCAATTTTGCTTCTTATGTATACATTAAACTTTTTATCATGTTTTCCATGTCTTCTTAAAACCATACCACTCAATACTTAGTTCCACAGTGCATGTTAACTATTTTTATCAAATGTTTTCAATACTTAGCTCCACATTGCATATTTAGTGGTTAGGGGAAACCACAGAATAGTCTGGAGCTTGGATGTGGATGGAGGCTGCTTTTGTTGAATAATAATTATAGCTAATGAGTAGATGTAAGCAAATGAGACCATGGCCAATATCTGTCTGTTCCTGGTGATACTTCACCAGTGCAGAAAACAGTGAACAAGTGCATAAAAAAGTCCTAGTGTTAGTATACTTAAACTTGCTGTAATGATGTTGGTATGATATCTTACAATTTGGTGTTTATAAATTTTTTTTAATAACCCAAAGACCAAATTTATAGGGCTTCTGCAACTCCAAGGCAGCATTACCATCAGAAGCAGGGATATGATGTACTCCATTGGAGTAAATTCTTTGCCAAGATTGCACTTACTTTGTTGAATGCCAATGATCAAACCTTTCCAAAGGAGACTTTTTAATCATGATGTAACCTCGTGCAGGTGAAGTCCAGTATAACCATTTATATATTATTATTATTATTTATCCTAGTGTTGCTAGACTCTGCCTTCTTGTGGTAATCCATAAATGAAAAGTCTCCTTTGCCTAAGTTATATTATTGGAATACAATCATGTCGAAGAACTTTTCATTGTAAGGGAGTCCATCCTTACCCTGCTGCTGATTGTAGTACACCCTTGAAGCTACAGGGACCAATGGAGAAGGGATCCTAGTATTATTCATTTTTGATACCATGGGGTAACTGAGGTGGTACATCATGGCATTTGACCTCCAAGACTGTACCATTGTCAGAATGAAAGCCTTATTTTAAAAGTAATCGTCTGACCTTTTTCACGGAGACCATGAATATTAAGTAGTGGTAATTGATAGGTAGCCACTGAGGTATATTACCAGTATTACCTGCCTGGGTGATTGACAAGAGGGTTAGTGACAACTGTATAATGAGCCAGCATTTCAATGGGTGTTAAGTTGCACTCCTCTGACCCAAGTAGCTGTCTTTTCTTTCTGCCTCATCCACATGTGAATGGCTGGCATTCTGGTCACAAACATACATTCTCTCCTTGTCACACAAAACACTTGACAACACTTAACTCACACACCTGATTCTTTGTAACTCCTGATTTTCTTGTGAGTGCTATGTGCTAACCCTGCCTTTTGGCAAAATGGTTGGAGCAAAAGATAGTAGCAGAAGGTAGGTACGTTAGGTAGAAGGTGTAGGTAGGGACATTCAGGCATGAGCATTAGGCAGAAGTAGTCAGTTGGAACATTAGGTTGCAGCCCCTGGAAACATTGTGCTAGAGATGTCCCTCTACCAGTGGCCTGTTAAGGGTGAGGCACTGAAAGGCTAAGAAGCAGCACTAGAGTTCACCTGTTATGAAGACTCTTTTGCCATGGCCACCCCCTTGGGAGAATTCCCAAAGGGAATGGGTGTCGGAGATATAGATAGACAGATTTGAATATAAAAAGTATTTGTCTTGTAATAAGGTGTGACAATCATTTAAAAACCATATGATATGGAAACCCTAAATAACAAAAGTTTATTGGGTATATCATGAAAATATATTGTGCAAATATTTTTCATGAACCACTCTTTACTATTCATACTTTTCAGATTGGTAACATTCAGATCCTGGTGCCATTTATAATTTGGGCATGACAATTCCATTTTAATTAAGTTGATATGCCTGAGTTACTATGAATACAGAGTGGCAGCAACCTATGTAACTACTGAGACATGATGTGCAGTACTAAAGAAACTGGTTTACAGATGGGACCCTGATCTATAAACATTATATCAGGAATTCTTTATTGCAGAGCATGCTACCAAATCCAAAATCAAATATTTCATTATACTGTTAACAATCATCTTCAAACTTACAAACTTCATAGTCTTTCTTTGAAGGCTAATTATATTAAATGACCAAATGAGAAATAGGGAGAGAGATAGAGATATTCTGTGGGTTTTTACAAAGCAAAGGACAAATTGAGTATCAATGATATCCCAGAACTTATATAATTCTGTACAGTTTGAGACATCATCCCATATAACTTTACCTTCCGTAAGAATGTAAACTCAATTATAAAACATTCTTATTGTACTCTGATTTCAGTGAACATGGCAGTTCATAATTTAAATATAGTGAATGCATCACCTACCTGAATGGGAAAGCAAAGTGCAGCAGTTTGCATACTAATGTCCTCTCTGCATCCCACTGATAAAGAAAAGAGTTTGTCTCACAACATAACTTTAGGTAAAACATTACATAAAAAACCAGTACACATCAGTGGAGAATTTTTTTACATTGTCTTAGAGAAAAAGAAAACTACTGAAATATCAGTCAGAACACATTGTTCCCTAGAAAAACATCTAAATCTCTGAAAGCACAGCAAATCGATTTACTGGAGAAAATTTTTACCAAAAAAAAGCCTCTCCCAAGATACCACAGTATATAGTAAGTCACTAACTGATGATACTGTATTTATATCATATTCTCCATAACTTCATCATTTTTATGAACTTGTTTTTGTTTTCAAACTGCAATAATCTATATCATCACTTATCTCATATTTATTCTATCACTATGAAACAAATATATCTTTCAAGCAATTTTTTTTTCAAATTAAAGCACTTTAACAACTATGTTCCAGTTACTGTCTAATAAATGCAGATTTTAATGACAATTCTTAAGAATGCTGGTAAAATAAACTGATACATACTTTATGAGACATGAATGGATATAAAGGCATAGTTTGTAAAATATATAAATACAGCAGATCTCTTAACTGTGTTAAATGGGGGTCTGATAATAAAAAAAAATGCATTTACTCTATCCACCATAGCCCCATCTTCCAGTCTAGAATACAGAGTGCATTTCCAATATTTGCTTCAAGTAGCTGTAAAATAATATGTGCACACCACTTTCATACTTCCACCAGTTATTAGTGAATCATGTTAAATATCCCCTTGGCACTGAGAACAAAGAATACTACCTATGTCTCCCCTCCATGTCACATGAAGTAATTAATGGGCTGCAACAAATGGCTTGAATCATTTTCCTCTTGTGTTATCATATAATATTAAAACTGTCCCACTGAATTTGTATGGATGTGAGGCATGGCTATAACTGAGGATGGAGGTGTAAGAAATGAAAAATATTATGAGTGGTCAGGGCCTGAACATGCAGTAAGGTGAAAGGTGTGCACAGGATAGAATGAATAGGAATAATATGTATACAGGGGTCAACATGCTGTCAATGGACTGAATCAGGGCATGTAAAGTGGCCAGGGGAAACCATGGAAAGGTCTGTGGGGTCTGGTTGTGAACAGGGCTGCAGTTTCAGTGGATTGCATGAAAGCCAAAGAATGGATATGAGCCAATATGGCCTTTCTTCATTTGTTCTTGGCACTACTCTCTAATGTGGGAAATAGCACAAAAATATGGAAAAAAAAAGAACAAATTACTCTCTTATGAAAACAGTAAGTGAGGATTGTGCCAAGTGAGGATTCTGCTTTACAGGCTGAAGTTGGGGTTACTGAATAAGCATGGTTGTAACCACGACAAAAAGAAGAGAGTAACTGAATAAGCATGGTTGTAACCAAGACAAAAAAAATGGAAAGATAAATGCTATATTTGATGAAAAAACCTGGACATTTAGGCTTTCATCTCAATTAAAAGGAAAGGGTTGAAGTGGCTTGGAAATGCTCAGAATAAAGTCTGAGGTTAGTGACAGCACAAGTTTGGGACTGATAAGAGAGCAAGAAGCGAGTTCAAGATTGATATTGGTGGCATCAGGAGTGGATGGGTGCGAACACGTCTAAATATGTACATGAGTATATGTGTATGTATATGTATGTATATATGTATATGTTGATATGTATATATATATGTATGGTGCATGTATGTATATAAGTGTGTATGCGGGGGGATGGGTTTTTCTTCTACTGTTTCCTGGCGCTACCTCGCTGACGCGGGAAACAGCGATTGAGTATAATAATAATAGTAATAATAATATATATATATATATATATACCGGGGTCGACATGCTGTCAATGGGCTGAACCAGGGCATATGAAGCGTCTGGGGTAAACCACGGAAAGGTCTG
>JAYMFT010154779.1:0-12548 GCA_038088735.1 Panulirus argus
AGTGGAAAACGGATGGTACGTACGTTCTCGCTCCACTTCACACACACACACACACACACACCCTCTCTCTCTCTCTCTCTCTCTCTCTCTCTCTCTCTCTCTCTTGCCTCTCTCGTATGTTACCAGCGTCCATCCCAAATCTGGGACTGGCCGATATAGTGTAATTGTTTGAGCAACAGTTCTCTGTTTATCGTAGTGTCGTTGAGGGAGAAGCAATATCTATCCTATACTCCCAGTCTCACTGTGTAAGCTGAAGCCTTCTGTCTCGCACTGTCACTTCAGGCAACGCCTGTCGCTTAAACATTTCAGACAAGATTTATAAACCATAGTCGTGGATTCTGCAGCATTGCCAGAGAAGGGACGAAGCTTTGATACTCTCACTCTCTCTCTCCCTAGTAGCACTGAAATTCAGAGTGTTTACAGTAACTGATGAATGACACGAGGACAATTATTTTGTAGCACCAATATTGTTGAAATATTGCAGTGCAATCTGCAGGAAAATTACTTAGGTAAGAATTTGCATAGACGCTGTTCCGACGTAAAATTAGGTTACTGTTGATATTCATAACATCACTCAGCTATACCGTGGCCGCAAAATGCAAGTTGACGTTGGAAGCAAATGCATCATCACGCCCGACATATTACAGGCTGTTTTCTCCAAGGACAAAATTAGTTTTTGATTACGTAGGTAATTTACTGCCACTTTCCTATTTACATTCTGATGACTAGATGCGATAAAAGGTTAAGATTTATATAGTACATATGTACTGAAGGTATAACCCCACGAGCACGACGGTATGATTTAGTACAAAGGTACGACGCTTGAAGTACATTAGTACCACCCATGAGTACAATGGTCCGGGCCTTGGATCTAATGACCTCTCCTTCGACCTGACCTCCACGAATCGTGTCTAAGGTCACACTGTTCATACGTAAGGATCGTACTATCTTGCTGAAACACACACACACACACACAGGCTCCCAACTCTGTTGATCTGATGCCACGGGGAGCAATGTCGTGTGGTTGCTTGGGAAACTGCCCGTGTCAAGTTATGGCAAAACTACGGTTACCGAATTCAGCGACTGGATGCAAGGCTCATCGTTGGTTCCTCCACTATGTTTTGTCAGATGCGAGAGATCTTTTATTGCTTGGTTTACTTGAGGCAAGAGTTCTTTTGTTGCGAGGCAGGCAGAGTTCTTTTGCTGCAAGATTTACTTAAGTAAGGGATATTTTTTTGATTTACTTAAGTAAGGGATATTTTTTTGTTACGATGTTTGCCTGGGCAGGAGAAATATTTTGTTACACTTTACGAAAATAAGAGAAATCTTGCGTTACATGTTTTGATTAAGACAGGAGTTCTTATGTTTCGTGGTTTACTCAAGACATCAACAGTAACGAATTGTGTGTTGTATATATTATAAGTTATCGTGTCGTTGTTTATTTTCCTAGCGTCTTTGACTATTCTCCTAAGGAGGGACTCTGGCGACAGGTTAGGGAAGATGTCGTCGACTCCCCCAAGTCTCTCTCACACATGGATTCCTGTAGCTTATTACTTGTTGGACAATATTCATATCGAGGCCTTGTTTCAATGTGTGTGTGTGTGTGTGTGTGTGTGTGTGTCTGTCTGTCTGTCTGTCTGTCTGTCTGTCTGTGTGTTTGTCTAGTTATTTGAAATTATCAGTTTTTATTGTGCGTAGGTTTCCACGTCTTGAGTTTTTTCTCTTAAAGTAAGACCTCAAGTCCACCAACACCTTCCTCCACCATCACCAACAACGTCCTCCCCCATCACCAACACCGTCCTCCCCCATCACCAACACCGTCCTCCACCATCACGCCTCTGTCTCCATCACCACCACTCCGCCCCCTTCTATAATCTCCAGTCTTATCTCTAACATTAACCCAACCGTTAACCCACCCGATAGTGAGGTGGAACAAGGGTATCATCACTATACAGGCAGGAAATTACCCAGCGTGAGCCATATCCGCAGCATTTGGTCGGTTTTGTCTCGAACATTGCTTAATGTTCCACTTACGAGATTGGATCACCATGTCCTCAAAAACACTCATAAAAGTATAAAGACTCTATTATTATCATAATTATCATCATAATTATCATTATTGTTGTAATTATCATTTGTAGTATTATTACTATTATTAGTACTACTACTACTACTACTACTACTAATACTATTAATATTATCATTATCATCATTATTATTATTATCATAATCATTATTATTATCATTATCATAATCATTATTATTATTACTATCATTACGTCTCATCATTATTATTATTATCATTGCGACATTTCGTTGCTATTCTACTCTTGCCATATTAATCTCCAAGTCTTTGATATCTTCCTCTGGCACAAAATAGCCTTGAGAGGGGACCCAACAGCTGTTGGCCGTCTGTATTCCTTAGTATACCTTTGTCATTCTAAGTGACCCAGCGGTTTCTACGAAGTAAATTCGGCATGAACTGATGGCGAAGCCCCCCTTTCAGTGATACTGCATTTGGCTCAACCCGTAGATAAATGAACAGTTTTCTTTTAAGCCTCTAAAATAATTGAAAAAAAAAAAGATTAGTGAATGGGTATTCAGTTGGTGTCACAAATCCATGGTTAATCCTTCCGTGACGCAAGTGCTCCACACCTATAACCGAAGCAGTTCGGGATACAAGTAGCTCCGAACCAGTTCTCGAAGCAGTGCCGTGACAAGTGATCTCTAAGCCAGTTCTAGACGCAGTTTCGTGACACAGGAGCTCCGAACTTGTTCCTGACACAAGTTCCGTGACACAAGAGCTTTGAACTTGCTCCTCTTACAAGTTCCGTGACACAGGAGCTCCGAACTTGTTCCAGACACAAGTTCCGTAACACAGGAGCTCCGAACTTGTTCCTGACACAAGTTCCGTGACACAGGAGCTCCGAACTTGTTTCTGACACAAGTTCCGTGACACAGGAGCTCCTAACTTGTTCCTGACACAAGTTCCGTGACACAGAAGCTCCTAACTTGTTCCTGACACAAGTTCCGTGACACAGGAGCTCCGTACTTGTTCTTGACACCGTTCATTGACACAAGAGCTTCGAACCAGTTCCCGAAACATTTCAGTTACTGTGTCTAATGCAGATTCACTGACGTAAGGCAGAGTCCTCTACTGAGTTTGGTGAAAACTAGATGTACATACAATGGCCCTTTCCTGCTTGTACAGTCAGATGCAAATGACTTTGAATAAATTTCCAAGGCAAACCAAAAAATATAACGTCACTACAACTGGCACACCGGATAGTTAGTGACAGTTTCAGACTATCACCGGATGGACAAATTTAATTTTCTGCTATTCCACCGGATAAATATTTGGGAATATTCCTACATGATGTGTTTGATGGAGGCCACCGGGCGGCAGTACATCAAAATAACCTTCATATTAACTCAGCGGGACGTAGATGAACCATTGACGTTCACATTGCAGCCTCGAATGATGCAATTAAGCACACACACACACACACACACACACACACACACACACAGTATGTACATCCACCTGTCTATCTATCTATCTGTATATTTGTTCGTCTGTCTATCTATCTCGTTACATCAGGACTCCTTTTCCAGGGGCTTAGGCAGCTGCAAGGCTGCGCTACACTCAGTAGCAGGGAGACGGGATGGATTCCTCTGGAGCGAGAAGTTCTTTGACGAGACTGTCTATACTCTGTCCCGTCAATTGTCCATGATACAGCCTGGCCAGAGGGTGTAACCTCAAGCAGACAGAGTCCATGCTTTAACCGGAAATCATAGCATGAGTCAAAATTACTGAGAATGTTTTTTGGACAGTGAAGTCATTTTTTCCAAGGCCATTACTGAATATTTAATGTCCTGGAGAGTTGCATAAGAGGCATAGCGAGCACAGATGCTATTCGACTCATTACAGATTCCTTTGACAACGTGGACGGTCAGAGACTGGGAGCGTAGCTCGGCCGGCGGGCACTCCGCCTACAAGCGTATGGTCTAAGGGGAATGGAATCACAGACATAGTGAAGTCGTAAAGATTCACATCCCACCCGGGGCTCCATTTGGGGAATGTGTACGTATATGCACACTGCTCTTGCTTTTCATAATGCTGTCCCTCCGGTTGGCTATTGGAGTGAGGTCTTTGATGTGTTTATACTCTATAATTCTTAAAGGTTCTTTGGCGTCAAAACATGTTCTCATTCCTCTTCTGCTTTTGGTGGTACATAAAAGACAGAATTCCAGGTATTCAGTTTGCACTAAATCTATGCATCTATTACAGGAATGGAATTTATTTAGCACTGCATGAAACCTATATACATATATATATGTATATTTCTGCTCATAATTATTATTCCTTAGTATGAGCATATTGAACCCGATTGTAACCACAGCTAAATCATGTCCACATTCTTATCCTCAGTTTATTAGCCTCGTCATATGACAGTTACTGTATTTTTAGAATGACAATTAATGACACCCATAAGGTTTATATTTTGAGAGGAGGATGTAGAGTGGTCTACAGTAACGGTCCTGCACCATTTTCTTTTACAATAACGATCCCGCACCATTTTCTTTCACAGTAACGATCCCGCACCATTTTCTTTCACATTAACGATCCCGTACCATTTTCTTTATCTGAGAATACCATCCAGCTCTTCCAGGCCATTAAGACCGTTAGTTCTGATCAACTGGCATACCAGAAAGTACGTTAATTGCGAAACGGAAACAGGATGGTAATGAAAAGTAGAGAAATGATGTCGACCGTTTTTTTCTTTTATTAAGGAGTTTCTCTTTCAAGAATCCAGTTGTCTGCCTTGCTGTCAGGAAATGCCGAGATGAGGTTCGCCCATGCCAAAGAAGTTGTGGCTCTCTGTGTCATCCGCGTGTATTTAGGAAGGCTCTTTGTCCAAGTGTAGTTATAGATGCGCTGGGGAAAGAAAGAAAGTTTCCGTCTACATTGAATTTTCTCTCTCTCTCTCTCTCTCTCTCTCTCTCTCTCTCCACTAACCATGATTATCACAAGGCTATTCATTGTAAAATATTCCTCTCATTATCATCTCGAACATTGCTCTCTGGCAGCTCGAAACACTTTTCTTTGATAGTTTTGGAAATTGCAATCACTAAATATGGCTGGAGAGAACTGCTTACATTATTGCCAAAAAAGACACTTTGAAGACCGCTAAGTGTCTGTGGCTAATTAGGTTCAGGTGGAGTGAGTTTACGCAACAAGTGAATTTCACTGTCCAGCGTAATTTTATGAGTAAAGATATATGATGGGTATCAACACACATGGTCATTATGAGTTGCAATGTTTATGCTTATGATGAAATGGCGTCTGAGGTGTGTGTGTGTGTGTCTGTGTGTGTGTGTGTGTGTGTGTGTGTGTCAAAAGGTCATTTCGTCGTCTTTGTCTTTAAACTAGTCACTATCTTGATTCACAAGTGCAGGAATTACAATTCTCAGAAGCGAATTATTCTATTCTGTCTAAGTCACCCCTATTCCAGGCAATATGATGCCCGTTTTCTACGAAGCAAATTCTCGCAACGGAGTCAGAGAAAATGAACTTACGCTTCGTTGGGCGGGCAGACTATCTAAAAGGTATCTGGTATTGTTCAAGCTTTTTACAGCTAGAAAATATTACTTTTGCGGAATAATTTCGTTACAGATATTAAAGATATACATTTCTAGAGCATAATTTTTACTTGTATATAGAAAACGATACTTTTGGAGCCTGATTTACCTCTTATTAGTGATTATTGATACATTACTTAATTCTAGATAATTCAGTTTCTCACAATCATTCAAGAATTCATTATATAATTGGTTGCTTAGATAAAACCATTTCCCTTTTCGAAAAAAAAAGATAATTGATGTTTTAAGAAGATTCATAGCAAATTAACGTGTGAATAATACCATTACATGTTTCATAGGTGTATGAATATCTGTACCTAAGATCATCCATTAAGTCTTCAGCTACCTGAAGCCAGCGTTCGTAAGTCTTTTACAAAGAACAAGATCTTTCATATCAGTCAAGTGACAAGTCATATACGCACAGGATGTGATGTGATGTTATGTCATTTACATTTCAGTTTTAAATCGTATACTTAACAAAGAAATTTAACTTAACCTCTTTAGTACAGTGTACGTCTTTTAATAGGGATGGTTTGTGACCTTTGGCCTTTGACTGAATAACTGTTAAGGGTCATGGTCTACGCGTATGTTTACGAAGACGACGAAAAGAAATAATGCAAAGGTTCAAGAACTGTCAAAGACGAAGAAATAACGAACTACGCCAAGGAAAACAAGCGTCCCCCAAGGAGACAGTTAAGTGTGAAGTATATTCAGTTTTAAATGCTCTTAGGAGACTGGAGCGGGATTGTCTTTTCTTTTTCTTAATCCCAAATCTTTCTTAAGGTACTCACAAGTCTTCAACAATATTCATCAACGTTTTGATATAGTTTGCATCTCAAAGGGCCTAGAATTAATTTATCCCGGGAACTCTCAGGATTGTGTTTGAGGAAGAGGCACAAACGCATTAGAACTTGCGTGGATCGGAAGAGGAGGGGTGTATGGAACCCTGCTGTCCCTTGGGGTACTCCGGGAACAATATAATCCAGGTTGCCTGACACAAGGCAATGTTGTTATAGGAGATTCGCATCCAAGAAGGAGTTGGTTCTACCATGACAGTCCTGTCAAGACGTTCTGTCTCATTTCTCTCACAGGTATGTCAGGTTCCCTGACAGGTATATACTATAGGTGTATTTGTAAGTGATATGATTATCTGTTTTTATGTCGAGAGAGATTATATAGAACAGGTATCATTACTGGTTTGTGTGGCGTATGAGAACAACAAATCAGGAAAGGATAATTGATGAATTTGTTCTCAACATTTTTATGAAGGAAATTCTTAAAGAGTGTGTGTGTGTGTGTGTGTGTGTGTGACAGACCTGAAAGGCAGTAAAATCCTTGCTTCAAAAGAAGTGGAAGGTGTGATATTGGCTTAGTTAGTGCTGAAACCTGTCTTGCTGGAAAAATACCTTTTATAACAAACGTGGAGTTCAGGCTCTTGGTTTAAAGATGCAAGTGGAACAAGGTAGTTAATGTGACTAACAGTCGTTTCCATACCGTGTGATAACGACAGGGAGTTGAAGGTTAGAGGAGCTGTGTGCAGAGAACACCAGAGAGGATTGTGAAGAACCACATTACACTAGGGGAAGACAGATGAGGGAAGAGAAAGTGAGTGGCAAAGCGTGGGGTCCAGGTAGACAAGGAATGTCTAAGTGTACGTGAAAAGTGTATATTTCTGGTCGTGAATGTTGTGTTTATAGTACCATAACATTCTACATTTTGAAATGGATTTGGAATATGTTTCTACATTATTTTTACTTAGAATGACACAGAATATTTAAAGTGACAAATGATAATTTTTTAAATGTTTTTGAACCGGAAAATTTTTCTTTTTTCAAAAAAGCTTTCTGTGAAATAGCTTTTCGCTTTACGTCTGTGTTCGAAATATCATAATGACAGACTTTGCCCTCCACATTTATTTAAAGGAAATCATAACTGCGCCAACGGAAAGACACCGTGACGATGTTCACCGTCATTAGTGAACAATAAAACATACTGAGAGTGTATGTGGTCTTAGAATCATCCTACACATCCTGAAGAAGGTGTTATGAATTATTCGGTTTGTGGTTATAACTTCTGCCTGAATGACTCTGGTAAAACCCAGACATTAAAGCATCATTTACTGATAGATCTTTAGGATTCATACTGAAATTTATTATGCCGCTTTAGCGCAGAGTACCACAGCTTAATTCGATTGTCCCAGATATTACATTAACTTGATAGTATGGTCATACTTATAAAAAAGAATACATTTTTCTAACTTTTTTTGTACTTTGATGTGTATATATAGTTTGTTGCTTGCTTCTGCCTGCCACTTGGTGCATAGTAGCACCTCCACCACCGCCAGCGCCTCATAAAGGAGAACACTAGGTGGTAGATAATATCTCCCAACACACCAAGCAGCGGTGGCTTTATGTACGACCGCGCCACATGTGGCGAAACATTTGTCATACGTGACACAATTTACTGAGTTTTTTTCTTACAGCTCGCGGCCCGTGTGAGGGAGGGGGGAGCGTCCTTTTGCCCCTTCGACCTACAGAGTTACACATACGGTGTAAGTCGACGTCGAAGAGGGAAAGCTGAGGGAAAGCCTCGAGAAGGGAAAGGAAAAGAAAGAGTTTTACTGGGGGAGAGAGAGATTTTGTTGGAAGTAATGGGGAGAGGGAGTATAACAGAGGATGGGGCGCTTATGAGCGTTTGTAATGGGGTGAGAAGGAGAACGCTCTGAGAAGTTAGTGATGAACATGAATGAGACGAAGTGCTTCATCTCAGAACTGAAACTTGTTTAGTTTCCCTTAACAAGATTTCGGATTTTTTGTAAAAGTAGTGAGTATGTCTTTACCCCAGCAGAGACGCTAGACAATGTCCTCTGCTCTTCGAGTTAAACCGCTTTCGGTTTTTGTTTTAAAGTGGTTTTTTCATGTCATTTAGGTTTTATGTACATCTCAGCTGCCTCGCTTGTATCCAATCTTACTGTCAATATTCCTATTGTCAGTGTATTCATATTCCAATCAGTTGAAGTGGGTTCTTGTCTCATGTGTCACTTTGTAAGCTCGAGCACCATCCGTTATGTTTCTCCACTTCACGCAACCGTTGGGAAACTTGTGAATATTAAGTCTCTTAATGAAACAGAAATTTCCATATTCATCGTTACGTCAATACTTCGTGTGACAGCAACCACACTGTCAGAGTGGTAACGTATATTTAGATACAGACTTATACACGTGCCATTTGTTAAAGACCTCAAAGGAAAGTCTTACGTGACAAGGAAAATATGTAGGAACTAGTTCATCTCTTGTTTTCCGCCCTCACCAAAATGCTCTGAGACAGCGTCCTTTGTCCCGGCACGGAGATGATCTCTAGCTTCCATCGCGGAAATATTGTCCACATAATTAATGTTTACCGCTGTGAGCTCCTCGGGTACCCGCCAGCCCTTTAAGTGATTTACGATCAAAGTTTTACTAGACTTAAGTTCAGAGACTGTCTGAGAGTAAAAGTTTAATAAAAGTCTTAGAAGCAAAACCGTCCCGGCAAACTTTTTATGTGCACTCTCTGATTTAACTACGGACTTAACCTTAGCTCAAGGAGAATTAGATCTCGCAATGTAGCTACAGTCGTAACTTCTACGAGGCCGAAGTGTCTCGTAAGACATACGTACCTACAGACGTACCTTACGGTCGTGTCTCATCTGAATTAGATGCGCCTCGCAGTAATAGCCGACTACTGATCATAGTGATGAATAATAATGAATTATCTACAATACATATTCCTATGGATGTATTATACTTTTTAGTAACTTATAAAGTGAGCTGAAGCTGTCTGAGCAAGATTTTGACAGTGGGGGATAATACTCCAAATGTCTTCATAGAACCTAGCTTGACATTTTACTTTAATTTATGAACAGAAGGGACACAGAAAATATATAATATTTATATAGTGTGTGTGTCTGATGTATTCGTTCTGTAATTGCTGTCAGCGCGTAGTTTACAGTGAGGCATAGACGGTAATTTTTCACACAAGTTAATGAGCTCGTTCCCATGCAACCCTGCAAGCCTGCCTTTGTTTTTAACTTTTGATAAAAGAAATATAGTCATTCAACACATAGATGCATGTGTATAGGTAGGTTTCTTCATGTGTGTGTGTGTGTGTGTGTGTGTGTGTGTGTGTGTGTGTGTGTGTGTGTGTGTGAGAGAGCGCTCTTGCGCACACACACACACACACACACACATATATATATATACACACACCCACACACACGTGTAGCGATATATAAATTTACACCTGTTTGGATGGATTATCTGTACATTATTCACATGCTGGAGAATGCTTGCTCACGCTGCCCTGCCTACAGCACAAATATTTTGTGAGCACTATATAAAAAAATGATGTTCGGGGCCCGGCAATTAACGCATATTTTCATCTGTATGTAATATTAATTGCATATTTTACTGGCTGATGAGTGGTTGGCGATTACCGATGCGTGGCATTACATGTTATTGTCCCGGTTGGTGGAGCGCGCGACTCTCTGCGTGCAGGAATGGATCAAAGTCTGCCTTCTGACTTAGTGATTTTTGGCCTACGGTTATGGCCGGACTGTGAAATCTCGGGTCTTCAGCTACACACGACTTCAACAGCGGTAAAATATATGGTAGGTAGATGAGTTTTTTTTTTTTTTCGGGGTCTTCGTTGCCTCGTTCGTATGAATGATTAAGTGGGAGGTGAGATGAGGGATGTACGTAGGAGAAAATGCGAACGAACGGATGAAGAGAGAGAGAGAGAGAGAGAGAGAGGAGTTGATCATTAAAAAGAGATCATAGGTCGAGAGGATCATGTATTGTTATACTAGATTTTGATCACTCCTTTGATTTTGAGGAAATCCGTCGTAATACGAGAAAAATAAGAATATAATTCCTTGCTACGCAAGCATGTCGGCAAATTTTCGACTGTTTAAAGAAGATGGGAATTGGGTGGTCTCTTTCTGTAGAAATGCGTAAAAGTCATTTTTTTTTTCCACTTCAGAATGATTTTTTTCAACTAGTGAATTGAGGGAAAGTCCGCATGGCTAGAAAATTGAAATATCTTAAGTGAAGGACATAGTATGACCTCTGTGATTAAAATTCTGTTTCCATCCAAAATTTTCCTGGGATTTGATCAGAGATGAACAAGTACAGCAGACTGAGCATCAGGGAAAAATATGATACCGTAACCAAACACAGTTCTTTATATTTTCGATGTCGATTGATATGTATGAAAAATAAATCTGGATCATTGAAAAATATACGTAAATATTTCAAGCAATTCCTATCCTAAGTCTATACATTTTTTCTTTTTTGTGTGGTAACTGATGAGACACGTGCAACTGGGAATGATGAGGGAAGGTAGGAGTGAGTTAGGGGAAGGTGAGAGTGCTTGAGAGAAGGTGAGAGTGCGTAAGGGAAAGTGAGAGTGTGTGCATGGGAGGGTGAGAGTATGTAAGGAAGGTGATAGCGTGTAGAGGTGACAATACGTAGGGGAAAGTGAGAGTGTGTAGAGAAGGTGAGAGTGTTTAGTGAAGGTGAGAGTGTGTAGGGAAGGTGAGAGTGCGTAGGCAAGATGAGAGTGTGTAGGGAAGGTGAGAGTGTGTAGTGAAGGTGATTGTGTGTGAGGATGGTGACACACAGTGTGTAGGGAAGGTGATTACGTATGTGTGTGGAAAATTAGAATATAAAGGGAAAGGAATTTGAGGGTAAGAATTGAGTCAAAGGGATGAAGGGGACATGAGAAGGTAGACTGACCATGAGGAAATGAGGGAATGGACAGGGGTTGGAAAATGAGACACAGTGGCAGACGAGAGCGTGGACTCTGTGATGAGAAAGAAGTGGGAATGGGACATGAGAAGGTGAGGAAGGTGTTGGGAAATATGAGAGAGAGAGAGGTGGAGAATACGAATGCGTGGAAAGGAGAGGAAGAAGACATACGAAGGAAGTGAATGATAGTGAAGATAAGAGTAAAAGCGAGGAAAGGAGAACAGAATAGCGAGAGAATAGAGAGTAGGACAAAGGAAATGATAATGACACCGAAAAGTCAGGAAGATAAAGGAGGAAACTCGAGAGCAAAGCAGATGCAAATGAATATGCAGGCGTGGATGATAACAGAATGGAATTAGAGGGAAAGAGTAAAGAGAACGGAGTGTAGTGCAAATGGAGGGAAATGCACAGATAAGAAAAAGAGATGGAAATCAGGGAACATTAAAGGATAAGGAAAGCGAGGGGTCAAGAGGAGGACAGAGCAAGGCGATAATGCACAGAACAAAGCAGGTGACAGGAGAGAGAGCAGTACAGGAGACGGAAGCAAAGGCGAAGGGGAGGATGAGAGAGAGAGAGAGAGAGAGAGGGGGGGGGAGGGAGAGAGAAAGGGGGAAAGTGAGAGAGAGAGAAAGAGAGAGAGAGAGAAAGAGAGAGAGAGAGAGAGGTATACACACAGCCCTGCAAAGACACTCCAAAATCTCATACCATCATTTTACAACTGCAGGACACTTTTTTTTCTTTTTTGAGGGCTCTTGCATCCTTGGAAGCTGCTGCACTCCACTGCAGTTGCATGTAGGTGCCTGTGTGTGTGTGTGTGCGTGCGTGCGTGTGTGTGTGCGTGCGTGCGTGCGTGTGTGTGTCTGTATGTGTGTGTGTGTCTATTTATTTTCGCGTAGGCTGGCCACAAACTCCGTGAGAAATATTTTCCTTCGTGAGTCATGGCGATGATGTAAATCTTGTTGGTCATAACACAGTCTGTCCCCTGCCTGCTCTCACCTGCTCAAAGACCCTGATTTACAAGGCGGATAAAATGTGATATACGTTGTAATATGAAACGTCAGGAGAATCTCTCTTATTTTATTCGTTTAAAGTGAAAAATTATATATATATATATATATATAT